>OY755043.1:72563847-72721347 GCA_963576565.1 Aspidapion aeneum
AAGCTGAGAGATAGAAAAAGGAATGAATGGATAAGAAATAAAACCAAAGTAAGGAATGTCAGAGGAGAAATAGCAAAATTAAAATGGAAAGTTGCCGGTCATAATATCAGAGAAAAAGACGATCGATGGAACAAATATATTGTAAACTGGAGACCTTGGGAAAATAAAAGAATTAGGGATGACCCCAAATGAGATGAGCGGACGATTTGAAAAAACACGCGGGAACTAGATGGATGAACACGGCGACAGACAGAGAAGAGTGGAAGAAGGCTACATAGATAGATCCCCCCAAATAATTGCCTCTCCCAAACAAATGGTCTCCAAAGAAAATTAATTCCCCCCAAAAAAATGACTCCCTAAAAAAATATCCACTGACCAAAAAAAATACACTTCAAAAAACTGTTACCACCCCCAATAAAAATGCTTTGCAAAAAAATTAGTTCGTCCCGTAAAATAATGCCTCTCCCAAAAAATGCTCCCCCAGAGAAAATCGCTTACGCCAAAAAAATTATACATATTTTTGTCCTCCAAAACATTTTCCCCTGATCAAAAAAGACCTTAAAAGAATTGGAACCACACCCCCAATAAAAATGCTCTGTCCAAAAAAATTGTTCCGTCCCGCTCTAAAAAAGTCCCGCTGACAAAAATGGCCTGCTAAAAACAAAATACTCTGCTGAAAACATATTTTTGTCCTCCAAAAATTACCCCTCGAGCAAAAAAAAAACCTAGAAATTGGAAACACACCCCCAAAAAGTTGTTCTTTCCAAAAAAAATTATTACCAACCCCCCCCCCCCAAAATGCTCCCCCAAAAAACTTGTTCCGTCCCGCTCTAAAAAAATGCCCCCACACTGCTAAAATAATTGCTTCATTCTTCAAAAATTTCCTCCTGGGGGTCGATTTTTGTAGATTAGACCTCCGATCGTTTTTAGCCAGCTAAAATTTTTAGCCATATAATATTGGGCTGCATTGAGTTCAACTAGAACTGGCAAAATATCGTGGAAGGTTTCTGCTCAATATTTTGAACCAAAAAGGCAAAACAACCTTAGATATTAGTAAACACAACATTCTAGAACTAATTTTCTTACGAATTTCATTCTATGAAGGAAACAAAAACCGTTTTCCGACACGAATTGTACGTCGAATTTATTTCTCAGTGTTCATACAAGTCAGTGATCGCGAGCCGCAGTGTTGTCAGTGCAGCTTGGTAGAATTCTTTCACTTATTTCAGAAAATCGAGTTCGCCGTGATTTTTATGACACTTTGACAGACAAGTATGAAGGAATTTCACAATTAACAAACAGAATTTTTTTTAAAATTATATTACTAGTTATAAAAAAATAATGTTGATTTCTCACACGTGCGGATATGGTGTTCTGTGGGGCGGATTATTATCCCAGAGAGAGGCTCCATTTCTTTTAAATACGCCTCTCACAAAAGACAATAAGATTTGGATAGCTCTACTTGGATAACCTCTGTGGTTCTACACGAAGCCACTCCTATAAAATCTCCTGATGATATAAGAAGAGGAACATAGTATACAAAGTTTTCCATCCCAGAGGGGCTCCATTTCTTTTAAATATGCCCCTCACAAAACACAAGAAGATATGAATAGTTCTACATAGTCTTGAAGCTTCACTCATAAAATCTCCTGATGCAATATGAAAATGAACCTACCTATAGTTAGTATACAAAGTTAAAATTATCATAAAAATTCAAAATAGTGGATATGTATAGGGGAACATCCTTAAATTATGCAACACAAAAAGTCAGGATTTTAACTGGGTCAATTTTTTTGAGGGGCTTAAATCAAATTTGGTAATAAAACATTTAAATAATATTGGTGTTCTTTGGATGGTTATACACAATGGGCGTAGGCAGGGTGGGGCACTTGCCCCACCCTGCCTTGTCACCTGCACCATCCTGGCTTTAGCTCATTTAGTAATACAAGAATTAAAGGGGAGCTATAAAATTTTTTGCTTTTTTGCCCCACCCTGAGTGAGACCCTGACTACGCCCATGTTATACATGGTTAGTTTACCAATTTTTAATAGGTGCTTATTTTATTAATTTAATTTGGCAGGGTTATAGTTACACTATCTGCTTATAGGTACTTACTATTGCCCTTTTTAACTATAGACTATAGCAACCCCCACAACTAAAATCATTATTTATTACTACAAGCCTGTGACATAGGTATACCTATATATCCATTTTTTGTATTTTTTTAAATTTAACTTTGCATACCTATACTATCCATGAAGACGAGATGAGATGAGAAGAATCATTGTATCGACAGTGCTAGAATAAATTATTATTTACTTGTATAATATAATTCAATTTTTTTTTGTTAATAAATTATTTAGAAACCTTTTTACTTTTTTTCACTTTTATTGGGTCACTGAATAATGACTTTTCAGTCCTTTATTTTAAATCAAAAACTTTGAGTTTTTGGTTACTATAGAAAAAAAGTTATGTACAAATTTTACATTTTTTGTAACAAATATGTTCTAATGAAAAATTATTTGAAATACATTTTCCTTGAACTAAAATTCGTTCAAAAACATTTTCTTTAAATGGAAATTTGTTCGAACAAACTTCTAATCGAAGAAAATGTTTGTTCGAACAAACTTCTAATCGAAGAAAACGTTTTTGAACAATTTTCTGTATATAGAAAATTTTATTGAATGATTATCCTTTTGAAGAAAATGTTTTTTAAAATTTAATTATTGATTTAGAATCTTAATAAGGTACTTTGTTTTTTTTTATGTGTTTTTGGTGATTATAAAAATATTCTGCCAATATATGGGTACCTAAGCTCACACTAGGTACTATAGTTATAGTGTACGTGTGAGCTAATATAACTAAAAACTGAAATATATTTTATTCAACTCCATACTCAATTACCTTTCGTTTGATACCACACAAGCCATGTTTTGACTTAAACTCTAATTTTTGAAATCTACCCCCACCCTTTTTTTAAAACTAAAATGTATTTTGTTTAACTCCAGACTCAATTACCTTTCGTTTGAGATCACACACGACATATTTTCACTTAAACTCTCAGAAAAACTTTTTTTTTTCTCAAAAAAATCAACATAGCTGACACTACTATGGTATAGTAGTAGTGTGAGCTAAAATAAATTTTAAAATTAAGATTTTACAGTTTTTGTAACATTTGAGTAAAAATATGTTCAAATGGAAAATTCTTCTAAATCATTTTCTCCTAAAACATTTTCCTTGGATGGAAATTTCTCGAAAAACATTTTCTTCAAATAGAAATTTGTTTATGTTCAAATGGAAAATTCTTCTAAATCATTTTCTCCTAACACATTTTCCTTGGATGGAAATTTCTCGAAAAACATTTTCTTTAAATGGAAATTTGTGCAAACAAATTTCTATTTGAAGAAAATGTTTTTGAACAATTTTCTCTTTGAAGGAAATTTTATTGAATAATTATCCTTTTGAACAAAATGTTTTTTAAAATAAAAAGTGAATTAATTATTGAAGAAACTTCATAAGGTACTTTATTTTTTTAAATTAAAATAACGACTATACAGTGCTTACTTAAAATCAACAACTGTTTTTGGTGATTATAGAAAAATAGTTTTTAAAATTTAGATTTTACATTTTTTTAGAACATGGGAACAGAAATTTGTTCAAAAATATTTTCAAGAAAATTTTACTGAATAATTATTCTTTTGAAGAACTGAACAAAAAATGTTCTATGAAACATGTACTCAAAGTATGTAGCAGGCATGTAGATAGCTTTTCTTTCTGGGGAGATACTCCCATATAGAAAGTCCTGTGTTGTTTCTCAGTGACGGTGCATGATGTTTTGGACAGGGTAGGCAGAAATGCTTGCCGGAGGCAAGTCCACTGAATACAGAACATTTTAGTAGTGAAGTGCCCAACACTAAAATTTCATAATAAAAACTTGTTCAAGGAGGGGGGAAATGTCCCCCCAGTGCCCCCCCTCCTAATATATGTGCCTGGTATCTATTTCTCACAAACTATTATGAAACTGAACTTCACTTCATATTGCTCAACTGTTTTTGTTTGTGGAAATGTAATCACTTTACGCACTTTTCTTATGAATTATATTATTTTTAATAATAATTAACAAATAATATTTGATAATACATTGTATTCTATTTCACATTCACATAGTTACATTACTATAATTGAATAAATCACAAAAGATATTTGGGTGGCATCTACTGGTCTCGAAGAATGTTTATTTCTCTGCAACAAGTTTTTTATTTGGACCAACATAGCAGATGATAGGTATTGCTGAGAAGTTTGTTGTTGTTGTAGACACATAAGTAACCTGTAACAAAAAAAATCCTATATTAAAAACTAATATTTTTCAAGAAGATGCAAATTTTCCAGCACTAATTATTTTTAAAAAGTACTACTTAGGTATGCAAACAAAAGTTTTTTAAATTTTAAGGCCTGAGTCTCAAGACCAACTTAAGCTGAAATTTTCTTGATTCCTACAGTTTTTATTTCCAAGTGAAAAAAAAAAATATTTTGTTAGCGAAGTTACTAGACAAAACTAGACTAATACTTACGTTTGAACATATCGCACAACAGCTACAACACCAAAACTATCGAACGTTGAACATAAATATAAATTAGTTCAATATAAATTATAAATTAAAATAAAAATTTCCAGAAAAATGCAATCCTAACCCACTTTTGTCTTTATCAAGCTTATTTTGTGTTGTGAAATGCAGAACTGACTGACGGTAACGTTGCACAGTGGGCCAAATCAGATATCCAAATGCAATTTTTCTTGGTAATACTAAATATTAACAAAACCAACATTTTTTGAAAGAATGGAATAAATGTATGTTTATACGCCAAGGAAGTAGCTTGGGGAAGGGGGTAAGCCCTTTAAGATCAAAATTAGCCCCTTTCAAACGAAATGAACATAATCTATCAGGGGCGCCGACCAAGTCCACAAATAACATGCGGATTAGGCCTTCCTTCTCTGTTTTTTCTAGAATTTTAGTGACATAATTAAGTGATTCATTATAAAAAAATAAGCTCTCCTAGAAAAAGAAAACATCGTTTTACTTTAATTGCTGTTTTTGTAGTTTAATAATAATACACAAATAGATTCCTACATAAAAAGTATAACTGCCTGTATTTCTATGGGAAGGGGTAAAGTGAGATATTCCCCTCCCCCATAACCAGCCCCCTCACAACAAACCTACCACAATCTGCCCCCCGTCCGATATCATAAGGACTGAAGATTTTTGAAGTGTAAACTTCTTTACGCGCGTTTAGCAGTTTTTGTGGGTACTGAATTAAACTGAGCCGTCAGGCTCGGCAATGTAACGCTCATTCGGGTGAAGTCGGCTCGAGTCGACTGTGAGAGGAACATTCAGCGAGCGACATGATGATGCAGATGAAGGCCAGTATTATTAATTTCGCCTTGTTGAAGTTTACACTTCTGCCGTGCGGTCTTAAGCACACACATTAATTTTTTATTTAATGATATGACATAACTTTGTAAAAGTCACTTTTGCATTTGGGTAGGGGAATGTGTCCACGATCAAACATAACAGGTATTTTCCTAAATAAACCAGATCACGTTTTTATTTTCCATAAGTAAAGGCTCAACGAAATCTTTATGGTTAAATATAAAAGATAGATCAGTGTCCTCTTCTAATACAAAAAATGTTTTTAAAAAGAAGAAACATTCTGTGCCGTTGTGGAACTTGTGTTCCAAAATAAGACAAGAGTTGCAACAATAATTTAAGAAACTTGTAGGACTTAAATATGTGTTTTAAACTTGTGTATGTGTGTATTTCAAATATGTGTATGTTTTACTTAGTACACAGTTTTTTTTTATACTGAATTTCTAATTCAAATCGGATCATATACAATTTTTTATTTATACAAGGTGTTTAAGTTATTGTAAGTCAAAAAGTTTATTTAAACATAGACACGCAAACGCTTAGTTTTCGAGATACAGGGTGTTAAAATTTCATATATTTTTTAGTTTTTTGTTTATAGCTCGTGCAGTTTTTGAGATATGCAGCTCAAATTTAACACATATATTTAGCTGGTGTCACACTATAAGACATATCAAACGATAGTAAAAATCTAGAAGGTTATACTTTTTCAGGGCTCATGTCACTTTTTTCCTGGGTTATTTTTTTGTTGTAAACCACTGTTAGATTCTAGAACAAGAAATAAAATCCTTGTTTCGTTTGCAAATTTTTTTGTCTCTTGCAATTTTTTCGCATCTCTAACCGTTTATAAAAAAGCTTTTGCGCCAAAGACTGCTATCATCAAAATAAAAAATGCTTCGGTATGGCATGGCGGCTGTATCAAAATAAACAAAAAATATTATCTCGAAAACTAAGCGTTTATAGACCTATGTTTATATAAACTTTTTGTCTTAAAATCACTCAAGAAATTTAATACTAAAATTGTGTTATTGAACACCCTGTATATATGGGTCTGAGTGGAAGAGCGTGCTAAACAAACGATTTTTTTTTCTAATAGTGCCTAATTTTTCTCAAATTTTTGTACGCGGCGACATTTTTTTCATTGAATATTTTCTGTCATGTGCACAATATATGGGAGGGTAGAAGAAAGAAAATTCTTATTATTTGTATTTTTTTGCAATACTTATTTTAGGTACTAGCAGGTGGAGCCCATCTTCAGTAAACTAATCTAGCCTACCTAAACTATATCACACTCGTCCCCCTTGTACGAGTTTCCTTATATCTTCCATTACTTAAATCTTTTTCCGATCTAAAAATTAAACCTATTAAATGAACGGACAAGTCGCTCCCCTCGGTGGCGCAATAGTCTAGGTACTAATTGTAGGCCAACAAATGTCCGCCCTTTTTTTGCATTGGTTCGGTTAGGTTTATGACTTATGACCTAATTAGTCCATTAAACAAGTGTTTACTACTTTAGACATTATTTCATACATATGAAAAATGACCGATAGTTTTAAAAAGTAGACAAGTATTTGTAAACATAAATATTATTTTTCAAATTAAATCAAATCTTTATTATTTTTCCGTACAAATTGTACATAAAGAATGGGGGTTAAAGAATAACTGTACTAAAACATTAATTAAAAGTGGTTTGGTTAGATAATATTAAAAAAAAAACTTTAATTAAGTACATGTTTGCATTTTCACTAATATAACAATATAACCATCAAAATAGAGTTATTTTTATTTTATATTTGGATTGCCTTAAGAGTTTGACTTTGGAGCAGTGATTAAATTTAAAATTAAACCGATTTTAAAGGAAAAAAACAATTATACCCAAATCCCAGCCAAAGCTATCAGGTAAAAACTATAAATAATCTAAAAATGCGGAATTATTTTTAAAAAGAGTATCGTTATATAAATCCAAGTATGTGACATTATCTTTAATTTTGTTTTAATGACTGCCTTTTTAAATTAGTAGTTTTGTAACCGTGTAACCAAATTAAATATAAATGTTCCGTCAATTAAAACAAATAAGTTGTATAGTTTTAGCGTATAGTAGCCATCTTAAATTTTAAAAAAAGCCGTATTAATCTTTATTTGCATTTAAAGCCTTAAGGAAGGTATCGGTTTCTTATTCCAATTGATTAATAACTAACCTAAAAAAATAACAATAGCCGGCTTCGCTGGTTCAGCCTGACTTGCACATGTCATAGCGTAAAAAAATCGCCTTAACAAGGGCTTATAAAACATGTATGCCAAATTTCATTAAAATTGGTTAAGTAGTATCTGAAATAATCTTTATTTTATATTTGCGATCATTTTTGTTTAGTTGGATTGAAAAACTTATTTACTTTACATATATTTTAAAAAATTTTAAATCAGTACCTGGTCAAATATTTAGCTGCATTTTAAATATGAAATGTTTTTATAGGACACCGGTACATCGGTAGCTAAAATTTTGAGGATTTACTACCCCTTAATCTTGTAATACAAAACTGCTAAATTATAACAATTGGTCCCACTGTGCGACGACCCTCCACGTTATTCATCGCCACTGCCAAGGGGTGCTGTGGAGTCTAGACCGGCGGCGTTGCCGGGCATCACGTTAAATCTTGAGGCTAAAATTTTTTAGTCGGTCAAAACGATCGGAAGGTTAATTTACAAAAATCGACCTCCTGATCAAAAAAAAAATCCTTGAAAAAAATTGTTACTACGACCCCAAAAAAAATATTCGGTCCCTCAAAGAATTGCCTCTCCCCAAAAAAATACTCCCCAAAAAATGAATTCCCCCAAAAAAAATTGCTTCCTCCAAAAGAAAATTGTGCTGTCCTACTAAAAAAAAATTGTTCCATTCCCCAAAAAATTTTACCTCTCAGACCTAAAATATGTAAAACTAATACATAAATCTATTGCCTATATTATTAGTTAATTAATTGACCCAAAATGATTTTCGCACATCACCAATTTTTTGCAAAATAATTATTCAAAAAAACATTGGGCTTTTTACAACTTCTCTCGTAGCTCAGCTCTCAGATCTAAAACATGTTAAGCTAATATAAAGATTTATTGCCTATATTGTTAGTTAATTATTTGACACAAAACGATTTTCCCATATTATCACCAATTTTTGCAAAAATAATTTTTTAAAAAACATTGCGCTTTTTACAACTTCCCTCGTAGCTCAGACTATATTGTTAGTTAATTATTTGACGCAAAACGATTTTCGCACATTAGCAATTTTTGCAAAAATAATTATTAAAAACACTTTTTACAACTTCCCTCGTAGCTCTGCTCTCAGATCTAAAACATGTAAATCTATATTATTAGTTAATTATTTGACCCAAAATGATTTTCGCACATCACCAATTTTTTGAAAAAATAATTATTTTAAAAAAATTGGGCTTTTAACAACTTCCCTCGTAGCTTAGCTCTCAGATCTAAAACATGTAAAGCTAATACAAAAACTTATTGCCTATATTATTAGTTAATTATTTGATCCAAAATGATTTTCGCACATCACCAATTTTTTGGAAAAATAATTATTAGCAAAAACATTGGGCTTTTTACAACTTATCTCGTAGTTCAGTTCTCAGATCTAAAACATGTAAAGCTAATACAAAAATGTATTGCCTATATTATTAGTTAATTATTTGACCCAAAATGATTTTCAAACATCACCATTTTTTTGCAAAAATAATTATTAGAACCTGTACCTCCGCATAAATGGAACTTAAAGTTTACAGGCGAGAGGGGTACGATCTCACTCACCGCATTTTTTGAGAGTGGACGAGTTGAGTCAGGCTAGAGGAGTCAGCAAAAAGATTTTACTGAACTCAGGCATTGATCTTTTTGAAAAGTCAGTCTATACTTTTTATAAAGATGTTCGTAGAGAAGTCCATACATGGGAACAGCTGGAACGGAGGTTTGTGGCAGAATATCTTCCTTCTTCATATGGCGAGAAGCTGTTGAAGAAAATTCAAAAGCGAAAACAAGGCCTTGGAGAGTCCATAAGGATGCTGTCATGAACACATATGTTGTAGATTTTTAAATATCCAGCCAACTAATAGGTAGAAAGAGAGAGGTAGACGTTAAGAAAGAAAATAGGTAGACACTTGGTAGTTATGACAGGAGGTAGAGGGAGAGTAGAAATAGCTAGTCGACGGTAGACGTTTCGTTGTTTCTGTAATCGTAAATTTCCAAGAAAATAAAGAGAGTTCAATTTAAAGACAACATAAATTCAGAAGTGGGATAAGCGCTCTAGCCGAAACGCGAAAAGTGCTGGTGAAAAATCAGTGGACATTTGAGAAAAACAGTAAAAAACAATATATCACAATATACACATTGCCTGACAGTGATTGGAAAAGCGACGTCATATGAGCTACCTTCGGGTATTGATGATACAGGAGTGTCACTGAGTTTTCAAAAATAAACATTAGACATTTTAATTTTGAACTAAAGTTGAACTTTTAACAAGAAAATTAGCCTAAAAATGGATGGCGAAGATAGCGAGTTTGATGATAGCATAACAGAGCAAGAAAATTTAAACCTGGAAAGAATGATGGCATTATTTATTGCAGAAAGTCGAAGAAAAGATGAACTCATGAAAAAATGTTACAACAGCTGTTCGGTCCTCAGTACATTCATTTCGTGTGGATGTTAGAATTTAGTTATTTTATTTTTACTTTTTATTGGATTAGATATTTTTTGGCTCACTGTGTAGAATTGGGATTTGTCCACCTTAGCTGTAGCTTTTAGAAAAATATAATGCAGAATCAGTGTGAATTTGTAGTTACAACGGGATATATCGTTTCAAATCCCTATTCAATCACACGGTGTGCAATCAAGTGAAGCACTTTTAGTTAAATAATTTTAAGTAAATAGATTTACGAATTTTCGCGAGTGTTTTCCCTCGTCCTCCCTTCCTTAAAACCTCTGCAATGGAAACCCCTCAACAGAACTGCTGAAGCCAGGATAAAGGCGGCCGCCCATCGATCCCACAACACAGCAACGAACAGTGAGTAGAACAAAAACCATTTATACAGTCCATTTTAAATCTCTCCTGAGTAAATTACTCAACACCCCACCATTTTTGGTCCTTTTCGCCAGATCCTTTCTAGCGTTACTCCTACTTTACTACCCTAATCGTCGTTTTTTTTATATAGTAGGTAGACTTTTTGATAAAAATACATAGTGACTTTGATCCGCCTTTCACTAAACTCAAAGTTAGGAGTAAACTAATCGGCATATAGTCATTAATTAACATAAATTTTTAGAGTTCTTGCTGTAAAACATTCACACAAAATTTCCAATTATAGGTCGTGCATTTATTCAAATTGAATAGAAATCAATTTCTTTATCGCCTTTCTTTTTTTGCTTTGCTTTGAAGCAGGCAGTTTAGGCAGCCGGTCTGTCGTGTTAGTAACGGGAATGGATTCTCATATAGTATAGAACGTATAGTCGTCTCAGTTAGCGCTTGATTCACCGTTGATTTCACACTCGCAATTAGAATTTAGCCACACTCCATATTAGAATTTACTGTATGCATTGCTTTAGTACTGTGTCCAGCCATTAGTCATACACAGTGACACGTATAAATTGAAAATTGTAGTAGCTTTTTTCTGAAACCATAAAATAATTAATTATAGATGCTAATTAGGTAAATAACTGATAAAATTAATTGCGTATTTAGTAGTAGGAGCATTTTTTCTTAAAATTTCCAATTAATTGCTCAATTTATTAGTTGAGAAAAAATAGTAGAAAAATTTTGTTTTCAACAAATAGTAGCACTCGTTTACCACGTTTAGACAACTTCATTAAATTGGTAGTTAGTAGGTTTCTCGCTATTTATTAAGTTTAAAGTTTAACTTAGGAAATAAATAATTTTTTTTTAAATTTTTTAAATTAAAAATATAAAACAGATTTTTTTATAATTTTTGATTTGGTTTAATTATTAAGCTACAATGTCAGATAAAGTTAGAAAAGCAACAAACTTAAGACTGAGTGAAATTAGTCGCATGACTGAAATATACGATTTTGCTATAAAAGCTGAGACTGATAGCAAATATCATGCTTCACTCAAGGTTCGCTATCAAGACCTAGAACAAATTAGAGATGATTTCAGTAAACAGCATAACATTTTGATAGGTTTATTAGATGAACAGGATGATTTTCAAGCTGAAGATAAAGTTCGAGCTGATTTTGAAAATAAATTCTGGCATATTAAAAGCATATATTTTAGCTTATTTTCTCATACAACTAGTGAAACGCAATCTTCTGTTTCCTTATCAAGGGCACCTCAGTTTACTAACAATCTTAAACCTTTAGATTTACCTATTTTTAGAGGAGATGTAACTTCATTTCCTAGTTTCAAAGATATGTTTGAAGCCCTGGTTCATAACAATCCTCACTTTTCGGATGTAACTAAATTCGAATATTTACTGAAAGCCCTTGAGGAACAGCCAAAACTCCTAGTTCAGCATTTGCCACTAACTCATGCTAATTATTCCATTGCTTATGACACTTTGTGTAAAAGATATTATAGAAAACGAATCATAGCAGCTAGTCATTGGTCAGCTATTGAAAATGCTAAAAAAGTATCTTCAGAAAATCCTCAAGATTTACGTACCCTGTTAGATACCTTTAACGATAATTTAGAGGCCTTGCGCAATTTACAGTTACCTATAGACGCCTGGTCATTTCCCTTAGTTCAAATGATTAATAGAAAAATAGATATTTCCTTAGCAACAAAATTTGAGTTACAGCTTTCGGATTCCAATAAAATGCCTGATTATAAAGAGTTAATAGCGTATTTGGAAAAACACTGTGAAGCTTTAGATAATGTAGAATTAACCCGAAAAGAAGATAAAAAATTCTTTAAAAAATCTATAAATAATAATAGTAGTAGTTTTAAATCAGGTAGCTCCAGACAAACTTCCAATGTTTTTCTAAGTCAACCCAATCAAAATAATAATAAAAATACTTGTGTAGTTTGCAAACAGGGACCTTATCACACTCTTTCTAAATGTCAGTTCTTTCGCTCAAAAACTCCCAATGAACGTTATAAACTTGCCAAGGCAAATTATTTATGTTTAAATTGCCTTTCTAGATCGCATAGTATAAAGGAGTGCCCCTCCACTAATTCCTGTTTTCATTGCGGTGTTCGTCACCATAGTTTACTTTGTTTCAGTGGAAATGATAGTTCCAATCAAGTTAGCACCTTATATAGTAGTCAGAATAATAGTAGTCAGAATAATAGTAGGCAGAATAATAGTAGTCAAAATAATAGAAATTTTCAAGCCTGCAGTACTGTTACACACCATAATAGTCAGGGTCCTAAGTACAATCTTGTACACAATCATAGTCAGGGTCCTAACCCCCATTTTAGTAGTTTTAGTTCCACTCCAAATTATTATAATCAGAGTGTCAATACTAAGTACAATCCTGTACACAATCATAGTCAGGGTCCTAACCCCCATTTTAGTAGCTTTAGTTCCACTCCAAATTATTATAATCAGAGTGTCAATACTCATTGTAGTCCAGTAGCGCATTCTAGTTCTAGTTTCCCGAATTCCATTGGCCACCCCACTAGTTCGGGTGCCAACCACCATGCCCACCATAGTAGTATAGTTTCCAATAATGCTAACTCTGTAGCTCAATTACCTCATATTGATAGTCAAAATTCACAAAGCAACCCCAATGCTTTTGTCGGATTAACTGTAGACAACCCCTTATGTTTAAGTAGTAGCATCGATTCTTCGGGTGTATTATTATCCACCGCAATAGTAGAAATTTTAGATAGCAAAGGCGATTATCAACCTATTAGAATAATCGTAGATTCAGGTTCAACCTCAAATTTCATAACGAAAGCTTGTGTTAAACGTCTTGGTTTACATAGTTACAAATCAGATATCGATGTGCAAGGCATTGGTGAAGCCCCTATGCTTAAAAGTTGTGAGAGCATTTCTTCTACCATTCGTCCTTCAGGAAAATCTAGTCCCCTTTTAGAATTTAGTGCCGTAGTTATCCCTAAAATATGTGGAAATCTTCCACTTTCAACACTTTCCACTACTAATTGGCCTTTCTTAAAAAATTGTCAGCTAGCCGATCCTTATTTTTACAAATCTAGACCGGTTGATATATTAGTAGGAGCTGATATATTTGCAAGAATACTTAAAGATGGAAAGATTGTTGCTGGTCCTAATGATCCAGTGGCAATTAATAGTATTTTTGGTTATTTGCTTATGGGTAAAACTTGTTCTTCGTCTAAAGTAATTAGTCAATTCATTTCTCAAACATTTTTGGCAATGGACACCCTCGAAGATACCATTCAAAGATTTTGGCTTGTCGAGAAAGTTCCCAAGGTCAATTCAATGTCACCTGAAGATAGTTTAGCCGAAAAAATATTTTCTGAAACCACTTATAGAACAGAGACAGGCAGATTTGTAGTATCTCTACCTTTTAAGTCTAGTGAACCTTCTTTTCCCAACAGTCGAGAGTTAGCACTCAAACAATTCTTAGCATTAGAACGTAGATTGTTAAAAAATTCTGATCTTTACATGCAATATTCCGATTTTATGAAGGAATACTTATCTTTAGGGCATATGAAAATAGTTTCATCTTTGGCCATTCCAGATAAAAGTTATTATATTCCACATCATTGTGTACTAAAGCCTTCTAGTGTCACAACTAAACTTCGCGTGGTTTATAATGGCTCTGCTAAAAGTTCTAGTGATCCTTATTCATTAAACGATTGCCTGCTTCCTGGTCCCAAACTTCAAGCTGACATATGTCAATTACTTCTGTTATTTAGATTGGAAAAATTCGTATTTACAGCGGATATCTGTAAAATGTTTAGACAAATTCTAGTTACTCCTCCTCATCAGGATTATCAACGCGTTCTTTGGCGTTTTCAGCCTGATGGTCCAATCGAAGACATAGCTCTCTGTACTGTTACTTATGGATTAACATGCAGCCCTTATTTAGCTATCAAATCATTGCTTACTTTAGCTGAGCAGGAGAAAGTTAATTACCCTGAAGCTTCAGAACTAATCATCTCGCACTCATATGTAGATGATATAACTGGCATGCATTGTGACCTTGAAGGTGCCAAAAGGATTCAGAAAGACCTAATTTCTCTTCTTGCCAAAGGTGGGTTTGAATTGCGCAAGTGGTGCAGCAATGACCCAAGACTCTTGGCAGACTTTCCTTCTTCTCATCTGTGTAATGAAAATTTATCCTTTGATGCTGATTCCAATAATACTCTTAAAGTTTTAGGACTTGAGTGGAGTCCATCATCAGATTGCTATCAATTTTCGATAAACTCAATTTTGTCACCGTGTACAAAACGTAATTTACTTAGCAACTTAGCTAAGATTTTTGACCCTCTAGGTATCTTAACCCCTGTTACTTTTTTCCTAAAACATTTAATACAGAAGCTTTGGGACTTAAAGCTCAATTGGGATGATCCACCCTCGATAGAAATTAGTAGAATATGGGAAAAATTTACAAGTGAAGTTAGTTTGCTATCTTTATGTAAAATAACTCGTAGAGTAGTGCCTGATAGTTACCAATCAATTCAGATTCATGGCTTTTCAGATGCCTCTGAAAAAGGCTATTGTGCTGTTGTTTATTTTCGATCTTCATTAAAAGATAATGAATTTTGTGTCAAATTTGTGACTGCAAAATCCAAAGTAGCCCCTTTAAAAACAATTAGTATACCCCGCCTTGAACTGTGTGGAGCTGTTCTGTTATCAAAATTGTTACATTATGTTCTAGGAATTTATCAGCCCAGGCTAAAAATTAGTGAAATATACGCTTGGTGTGATTCAACTATAGTCCTTTCTTGGATAAAGTCTTCCCCACATAGATTTACCACTTTTGTTAGTAATAGATCAACTTTCATCCAAGAAAAAATCCCTTCCTCGCATTGGCATCATGTCATATCTGAGAACAATCCTGCAGATTTAGGTAGTCGTGGTCTCCTCCCATCTGAGTTGTCAGAAAGCTCAATGTGGTGGTATGGCCCTAGTTTTTTGTCGCAACACACCGACACATGGACAGAAATAAATCTTCCATTGTCTGATGAAGACATTCCTGAACATAGAAAAACATGTCTTCTTGTAGCAGAATTAGAACCCCATTTGTTAGCTCAACTAATAGAAAATATTTCTAGTTTTGATAGATTACGTAGAGTTTTAGCATATATTTTAAGATTTTTGTCGAATTGTAGAAACAAAATCAAAGTAACTGAACCTCTTACTAGTTTAGAGTTACATCAGTCTGTCATGCTCTTAGTAAAGCATGTACAAACTTTAGCTTTTTCTCATGAAATTGATAGAATCCAACAGCATCTTTTACCCTCAAAATTATTTAGAAGACTAAGCCCCTTTTTAGATGATGAAAGCATACTTCGCCTTGGTGGCAGATTAAGAAATTCTACTTCGTTGTCCTATCAACAAAAATTTCCTGCTCTATTGCCCAACAATCATCGATTTACGGAACTTTTGGTTAGTTATGTACACTTGAAATATTTCCATGCAGGAATTCAATCAATTCAATACATAATCGCACAACAATTTTGGATAATTTCCTGCAAAAATGTAATTAGAAAGGTAGTTTCTAAGTGTATTACTTGCTATAAGATAAATCCAACCCCTGTTCAAGCTCCCATGGGTGATCTACCCTTACTTCGCGTGAGCCAAGTTAAGCCTTTTCTTCACACAGGTGTTGACTTCGCAGGTCCCTTTAATCTGTTAATGACTCGCTACCGAGGAGCTCGCACGACGAAAGCATACCTTTGTCTTTTCGTTTGTTATGCTACCAAAGCTTTGCATTTAGAGCTAGTTTCAAGCTTGTCTTCCGATGCTTTTCTGGCAGCCTTACGTCGCTTTGTAGGCCGTAGAGGCAGACTTGTTTCACTCCACAGTGACTGTGGAACTAATTTTACTGGAGCTTATAGAACTTTATGTAATCTAATGCGTGATGCTTCGAAAGCAGAAACAATTTCGTGGCATTTTAATCCCCCCTCTGCACCCCATTTTGGCGGTCTTTGGGAATCTTCAGTAAAATCCGTTAAAACTCATTTGTTACGTGTAGTTGGATCTCAAATCTTAACATACGAGGAGATGTACACTCTGCTTGTACAGATAGAAGCCTTTTTAAATAGTAGGCCTTTAACCCCCCTTAGTAGTGATCCGAATGACATTTCGGCAATCACCCCAGGTCATTTTTTGACCTTAGAGTCTCTTAGTGCACTTCCCGAACCCAATTTTAGTGACACCCCCCTTAATAGATTAGATCGCTGGCAATTGCTCCAGAAGTTACACCAGGATTTTTGGTCTCGGTGGTCTAAAGAGTACTTACATACTCTTCACCAACGTGCTAAATGGCATGATAGTAAAGGTTCACTAAAAATTGGTAACCTTGTGGTTATAAAAGAGGATAACACTCCCTGTATGCAATGGCGACTGGGTCGTATTGAGGCAGTGCATCCAGGTTCGGACGGTGTAGTACGAGTGGCAAGCGTGCGTACCACTAACGGTACTTTAAAGCGACCGGTTGTTAAGCTGTGTCCGCTCCCCATTGAAGACAATGTAGATAGTAGTTAAAATTAAAAGGGGTAAACCCCTTTTGGCCGGCGGGATGTTCGGTCCTCAGTACATTCATTTCGTGTGGATGTTAGAATTTAGTTATTTTATTTTTACTTTTTATTGGATTAGATATTTTTTGGCTCACTGTGTAGAATTGGGATTTGTCCACCTTAGCTGTAGCTTTTAGAAAAATATAATGCAGAATCAGTGTGAATTTGTAGTTACAACGGGATATATCGTTTCAAATCCCTATTCAATCACACGGTGTGCAATCAAGTGAAGCACTTTTAGTTAAATAATTTTAAGTAAATAGATTTACGAATTTTCGCGAGTGTTTTCCCTCGTCCTCCCTTCCTTAAAACCTCTGCAATGGAAACCCCTCAACAGAACTGCTGAAGCCAGGATAAAGGCGGCCGCCCATCGATCCCACAACACAGCAACGAACAGTGAGTAGAACAAAAACCATTTATACAGTCCATTTTAAATCTCTCCTGAGTAAATTACTCAACACCCCACCAACAGCTAACTACCCAAAGAATTACGAGCACCAGAATTAGTGCCGCTGACTCAGGTAGTGCCAATTATTATATTATGCCAGATTTTGCAAAGTCTGTAGAAAAATTTGATGGTACTAAGAATGCTAGAACTTGGATTGAAAAATTAAAAAGTATGTAAACACTGCATAGATGGCCAAATGAATTTGCATTGGAAATGGCAAGATCAAACTTAATAGGTGGTGCAGAACAATGGTATCTAGGTAAAAGAACAACAATAGGTACTTTTAAAGATTTTGAGGAGGCTTTTATGGACACATTTGTAGAAGATGTAACGTGTCATTTTTACGTTTAAGGCAAACGTTACATATTTGTTTTATTTAGGTAAATAATCAAGGCTATTCGATTCATTTTTCTGTACACACATTAAGGGTAATTTATAGAGCTAGGTTTGGAGGTTATATAGTGTCCAGAAAGTTACCTTATAAAGGAGGCATTCCATCGAATTACTGTGGACACTGCGCACATCGTATTATTTGGGCATTCTAATCGGAATTTGAGATCACAGGTTTCGGGAAAAATCACATAAAAACTTTCGATTGTTTTGTTTATCTGTAAAATTTCGTAATTTTCTTGGACGTTCATAAAGATAAACAGCTGTTCTGCTGGGGCATGGCGGCGTTGCCGCATCACAAATGGTTTCAGTAACAGGAAGAAAACATTTAGATGAACATTTCATTCGCCTATGTTTATTTTCGAGGATATTGGCCCACTTTGATATCTTTATTAATTTGATAAGGAGAAGATAAAATAAATACGAGTTAGGCACTTTTGTAAATGGGAGATAAACGAGGGATAAAAACCAGGACTTTTTAGTCAAAAACAATAAACAAAATCGTATTTTTATATTATATAAATTTATATATAATCAGTCGGATTGAAGGGTTGTGTAGGGCTAGCTAGTGGTGAGCAAACTTAACATCTGAACACTCTTGTGCCGAGTTTAAGCAGTAGTTCAATGTGTATTTTTAGGTTCAAGTTCAGAAACAACTTTATTAATGTAGAAATGTTTTGCAAAAATGGCGTCAAACCATATGAATCTTAGAGAAAACATATATAAAGAGCAAAGGAAACTTTTGACTAAAACTGTAACTAAAATACAACTAAATTCTACACTTAGTATAGCTTTACTCATATGGGAATTGGTTGAGTGTTCGAATATTCCTGGGTTTGATGCATGCTCATACTATATATTGTTTTTTTTCCTTTGGTTACAGCCCGTCCATTCCATCGACGGGACAGTTTTGCTGGTGGAACGAGGTTCGAGCCAGTTGTAACCCTGGGAAAGGTACGTTAGGATTATTTTAGTTCATCTGTTTAAATCTACTTTATTTTATTGAGTCGACATGGGGTTTTTGATTTAAGTTACTCGGTGTAGGGGAAGTTCGTGCAAAACCGACGAATTCCAGGAAACTGAAACATTTCATTTTCCACAGGGTTTTTACGCTCGGGCAAGAACCCAGAACATTTTGAGTACCATGTGCTGCCCTAGCAACATGTGCTAAGAGACCTTCAGGGTGGGCGTAGGCAGGACCAGGACCCGGAGCAGCAGTAGCAGAAGTATGTCGGAAAACCAACAACACTTCCAGGTTTACCAAATAAAACACCAACAATTATTAAATAATTGAAGGGCCAAGGTAGGAGCAAGCCTTAACTATAATTTTTTTTCATATATTTTTTAGCTCACACATATACTATACTATAGTAGTGTGAGCTATGGTGATCCTAATTTTTTCGAGAAAAAAAAAGTTGCTCCGATTTCAAAAATTTTTATATATCTTTGTGTTTCAGATGATTTTGAAACTTTTTTGTTGCGCCGTCTGTCTGTCTGTCTGTCTGTCTGTCTGTATGTCTGTCTGTCTGTCTGTCTGTAACGACCAACGCGCATAACTCAAAAACCGCTTGGCCGATTTTAATGAAATTTGGTACCTAGGCTGGCTTTTGGGCCGAGATGGTCCCATTTAAAAATGAACAAAACCCACGAACACAAACCAAATAAAAGGGTGGGGGTAGATTTCAAAAATTAGAGTTTATGGGGAAATATGGCGTGTGTGATATCAAACGAAAGGTAATTGAGTCTGGAGTTAAACAAAATACATTTTAATTTATTTGAAAAAAGGGTGGGGGTATATTTCAAAAATTGGAGTTTAAGTGAAAATATGGCGTGTGTGATATCAAACAAAAGGTAATTGAGTCTGGAGTTAAAAAAAATACATTTTAGTTTTTAAAAAAAGGTGGGGGTAGATTTGAAAAATTAGAGTTTAAGTCAAAACATGGCTTGTGTGGTATCAAACGAAAGGTAATTGAGTCTGGAGTTCAATAAAATATACTTCAGTTTTTAGTTATATTAGCTTTCAAGTAGATATACTAAAACTATAGTACCCAATGTGAGCTTATGTGCCCATAGATTGGCAGAGTATTTTTTATTTAAGCATAATTTTTGCCACCTCTTGTAACCGTAAGGTAGGGTATGACGTCATAACCACACTTTTTCGGAATAACTAGTTATTTATAATTTTTATCGTACAATTGAAGTGCCTTACTATTTTGGCCCTGACTTGTTTTCTACCCATTCATCCACTTAGATTATGTTTTCCGGTATTACCTTCAGTTTATAATATACAAGATGAACTAAATCTTTGTGTTATTTGTACAGCCCAATTGACCAACTTTGCAGAGACAAAAGAGAGATGAGGTTATATTTTTTAGCGGTTTCCTTACATTGCTTTACCTCATGGGGTAGATCTCGGACTGGGTTGCTGTCTGTCTCTTCTACCCAACGTAGAATGATGACAGCAGATATTTGGTCCAGATCTCCCCTATGACGGAGTGATTTTGGAAGTGGTTTTTTTTACAGTCATGTGTATAATTGAGTCTTACACTACTGACTCAAATGTAGGTACACTGTGACCTGTTGGAAATGTGCATCTACATATAAAGAACTTTCTATTTGTGTCATTTTGATTCATTTAGGAATCTTTTAGAATTTTATTTTGTCAATGAGTCAATTTTTTTGTGGTTTTTCTTAATTACACAAATACTCTGGAAGCCTCGAAAGTAGGTAGTAGAGTTTCATTGTTTGGCTACAACGTTTGGGTTGAACTGTATTTTAATTAAGATCTTCTTTGTAAAACATTGATATTAAAACACTGTGGCGCTTAAAATTTTCTTATTTCTGAACCCCCCTTCTCCACTGTATAACAGTTACCGGGCATATCAATGTTTTACCTAGCTGGAAAATACAGTTCTGCTTCCAGATATTTGTTTAATTACTCAGTAATTTGATTTTAGTGTCACAAATTGGCACAGCGTTATTGTTCTAATTAGTTTGCCACAAATGTCACCCAACGCATTTTAATTGGCCACAAATGGCGCCCAACGTGAGTTTTTGGCTAGTTTTTTTAACATCTATTGTAATTTTTTGTGTTTTTTTTTGAATTAAAAAAAAAAGAAAAAAATTATTTTTAAATAAAAAAAAAAAATTTTTTTGGAGAAATTTTTTTTTTGTGTTACAGCCAAAGCCAGGTTAAAGACTTTAAGTGGTTGTCGAGGGTTTTGACACTCAATCATTTTTTAATAAAAAAACAAGATTTTCAATCATCGTTGGTTCTGAGAACATTATTTAAACATTTTTTTTTTGGTAATATTTAAGCGGTGATTTGAAATTCGTTATTACTCTATTGATTCTCATAGTTTTTTATTAGCTTATCTTCACAAGTTTTTTTTCTTGGAAAATAAAATGATTCATTATCATTTATTAAGGGAGAATATGTAGATAAGAAAACATGTGAGTTTTTATTGAACGTAGTCCAATTCATGTCTTAATTCTTTAAAGTTTTTTGTAGGAAAAACATGTTTTAATTTTTTTAATTTTTTTTAAGAAAAATAAAAGTAATGTAAATTTACTTTAATTTTTTGTTGATTTATAGGTGGATGGACCTCCAGACATGGTCTTTTTTAGTTTTAAATATATGACAGAAGTAGTGTGGTTTTTTTCTAACAATTTTTTTTGCAGGTGGCCTACTACTAATATTTTATTATTTCCTGCTTGTAATAAGATAGAAATTGTTTTACCGATTATTTTTTAGTGCAATCAATTTATTTAGGTCAACAAGTTATTTTTTTTTTGTGATTTTAATTTTTTGTGGGATATCACCACTTGGAATTTGGAATATTTTTACAGGGTTTCACACAAATTTTTCTTGGCTAGGTTGTTTTAAAGTAAATATAGCTTAACAGCTGGTAGCTTTGTTTAGTTAAAAGTATTAATAAGTAATGAAAGAAAAGAAAAATGAGTTTATTTTGCCTTGTCATTTTCTTTTCTTGTTTTTTGGTGGTAACTGTTGATGACAATTAAGATCTTACGTCACTCAGTTAGATCGGGTCAGAGGAGGGTACTACTACATAGTGTTAGCTCGGAACTTTAGGGAACACAAGGCTAAAATTTCTAGAGCAACACATTGGCTGAAGATCAACGCCAAGAGGTCCAGTTAACATTTTTTTGGGGTATTTTTTTAAAGGACACTTTTTTAAGTCTTTGGTTAGAGAGTTTAGTTGTCTAGTCGTGTTTTCGTGACTGGTCAAATTTTTTTGGTAGAAAATACAGCGTTGGGCTTTGGAGTGCATTTTTTTGTTGGTTTAGAGTTTTTTGTGGGTTATTTTTGTACAACCTATATATGTCTAGATCTTCAAGATTCTTCTGGGTGTCAAGATTTCCGTTAAAATGTAGTATTTTATAACCAGATTGAAAATCTGGGGGATGGCCTGTATCTAGAACATGTAAAGCAAACTTACTACCGCCCTCCCTGTTCAGTCTAATGTTCCTAAAATGGTCCTGGAACCTGATTTTAAAGTTTCTTAGGGTTCTACCTACATAGGCAGATTGACAGGTGTTACATGTCAGCATATAGACTCCTTTGCCTTATAAGGTGTCCACTTTATCTTTGTTATTTAAAAGCATGTTGCCTAGAGTGTCTTTTGATCTAAAGGCTACTTTTAGGCCTTTATTTTTGAATATTTTTGCTATTTTATATGAGCTGGGGCCATTAAACGTAAGAGTGAGATAATAGCTCATATTGTTATTAGGTTGTGTGGGTTGTAATAGGTTGTTTTGTGACAGATTGTTTGGTGACAAATTGTTTTGTAGGGGAAACCGGGGAGAATTTTTTTTTTTACGGTTAAGCGCACTCGCAAGGAGATCCCTATCACGCTCGAGAAGCGGCCAGTGCGCGGAAATGTTGGTGTGTGTTGGTTTTAAAACGGTTCAGGTTGTAACCTGCAGGGAAAACTGCCGCAGGGAGTTTATTCCACAGCGATGCTGTTCTCCAGAGATATGAATTCTGATATAATGAGGTTCTTGGTGCCTCTATTTTGACAGTAAATTGATGGTTACCGTCTCTTTGACGTGTTCGCCTAGTAGGTGCTACTCCCGGGGGGATCATACGTGCCAACTCTTCAGAGCATTTTCCGTGATAATACCTGTAGAAGAGAGATAGATCGCCCACAGTTCTTCGATGTTCGAGACTATCCAAACTACGGGTAAGTGCGGGGTCATTGATCAGCTTGATAGCTCGTTTTTGCACGGTGTTCAAAAGCATTAAGGTATGTTTGGGTGCTGCACTCCATATATGTGAGCAGTACTCCATAGTTGGTCGAATCTGGGCTTTGTAGAGTGTCAGCAGTTGGCTTGGTGTATACAGATGTCTTGTACGAAATAGCACCCCAAGCTTTTGGGACGCCCTTTTAGCTATATCTGCCACGTGACTGTGCCAAGACATGTTGGTCTCTGCAGTGACTCCTAAGATGTTCAACTGGCTCTGCAATGTGACAGCACTTCCAGATAGCAGCTCACCGGTGCTGGTCTTTTTTGAAAACAGGGCTGCTTGGGTTTTCTGCGCGTTGAACTGTACAAGGTTTTTGTTGCCCCAGTCCTCTATTATCTCCAGGTCGTTATTTATCTGCGATATTTGAGTTTGTCTAAGATGATGGAATTCACGTGCGGATAGACACTGAGTGGGTGGTATGACTGAGGAGACTACATTGCCATCATCTGCAAAGCAATAAAGTGGATTTACTGTTTTATCTATGAGGTCATTTATGTAAATCAGAAAAAGTGTTGGCGAAAGGATTGCTCCCTGTGGCACACCAGCATTTATTTGGTAAGAGTTGGAGTTCCGGCCATCCAGTGCAACATAAATGGATCTATCCTTAAGGTAACTTTCAAACCAAGTGCAAAGTTTCGGCGACAATCCCATTGCTTTAAGCTTGTTGAGCAGATTCTCATGCCAGACTTTATCGAATGCTTTTGATATATCTAAGGCAATTGTTCTTGTTTCGCCCCGTAACTCAATAGCTTTTTGCCATAGATGAGTGACGTATGTAAGTAAATCGCCAGTTGACCTATATTTTCGAAATCCGTATTGCTTGTCGTTGATAAGTTTGTACTTTTCCAAGTACTTGGTTAGGTGATTGTTCACAACTCTTTCCATTACTTTTGATATCACCGGAAGTAGAGCAATTGGTCTATAGTTTAACGGATCTGTCTTTTTTCCTTTCTTTGGAATAGGTTGTACTGCGGCAGACTTCCATGATGATGGATATACTCCTTGCCTGTAAGATAAATTGAATAATTTAGCGAAAGTTGGGGTGAGTTCGTTAGCACAATTTTTGAGTACTATCGCGGGAATGCCATCTGGACCCATTGCTTTGTTTGTATCCAACTTTTTAAGGGATTTTCGTATTTCTCTGTGACAAAAGGGTACCTCTGGCATACTGTGGGAAACCCTTTCAATGAACGGTGGAGTTTTTCCATTTGGCACTGTTAGGTTTGAGTTGGAGGAAAAGATTTTGGCCAGCATATTGGCTTTTTACTCTGATGTTGTGGCTGAGTGAGTATTTTTATCTGTAAGTGGTGGTATGGATGACTTGGTGAAGTTTGATCCAACGGCTTTTGCAAGAGACCAAAAGGACCTAGAACTACTTGGACAATTCAGCAACCTGTTTTTTATTCTTTGATTGTATGTTTCTTTGGCGGCGTCAATAATAATTTTGCAACTATTTCTGGCTTCTATAAATTCTGTGCGGTTTTGAGCGGTTTGTTGTCGTTTCCAAAGGTTATATGCTCTGTGTTTTTTCTGTACAGCCGTTTGACACTGGCTGTTGAACCAAGGGTTTGCATTAGCTCTGCTTTTTATTGTATGTGGGATATATGCATCCATTCCAGATAAGATTACTTTTGTTATTTCATTACAGCAAATAGTGGGATCAGCTGTTTTAAAACAAACTTCTTGCCATGGAAAATCCAGGTAAAACTGTTTAAGGTCATTCCATTTTGCCGATTTATAGTGCCACATTTTACGAGGAAGTGATTGTTGGCTTGGCGGTATGAACATTTCGCACTTTGTTCTTATAAGTTTATGATCGGATGAACCAAGTGGGGGATCTACTTGAATTGTGTACAAGTCAGGATTTGTAGTTAGGAACAAGTCTAAAAGCGCTGCAAATTCACCCCTTTCTGAGATACGGGTAGGTTCATCGACAAGCTGCGTTAGACCACAACTTATGGCAAAAGCTTCTGCTTCCCTGCCTTCATTATCTGTTTTGTTGTGGTGTTTCAGCCAGGGTATATTGTGGACGTTGAAATCGCCTAAAAAACAATTTCCGCATGTGGATAGTTAGACTGTATATTATCACAGTTTTCGGATAATGTCGCAAAAAAGTTTTGATACTCGGTGTTACTTGGCGGTCGGTAAAGGCAGCAAATGAACTTGGTCGATGACTTTGAGGTGAATTTCAGCCATATGATATCGAGGTTCGCTGGTTCTAGCTTCTCCTCTCGATGACATGAAAGGTCATTTTTAATGTACACACAGATCCCAAAATTATGTCGAAATCGGTGGTGTAGGTCATAGCCGGGATAAAGATAGTTCACAATAGGTGTTGCAGAACTGATTTTAGTTTCAGTGAGAACAAGGATGTCAGGTCTTTGTTCTTCAAGATGTTGGTGAACTGAATTCATGTTGGTACTTAATCCTCTTATATTGCTAAAATCAATTCTGAGTTGAGTTTTTGGTCTTCTTTTAATATCTTTGCATGAAGGACCCCCAGGATCACCCGACGCCCGGAGATCCGAGTGGTCGGGTATTTTACCTCCGGAATATTTTGATCCTGGAAGCGCCATCATACTATCTGTTACTCATTGTTGGAACCGGACTGCCAGCGCAGTAGTGGAACGTGGTGATACCACTTAGCGCTACTCACTTATGGCATGGTGGTATCTCACCGGTCGACGCCCAATGAGTAAAAAGCGTCTACCACCTACAATGGGGAGATTGGAGGGAGAATGGGAGTTGAACAAGGTGAGGGAGGTGGTTGTGGGGGTGGGGGTCGTGAAGGATGTGGAGGTAAGATTTGGCTATAGCTGTTTTTAAGTTTTCTTCTTTGGACTAGTTTATCTATCAGTTGTTCTGAATAACTATAAGTTGTTGCAATCTGTTTAATTGTATTAATTTCGTTTTGAGGGGAATTTCACTCATGGGAATCGTTAGTGCTCTGTATACATAGCTGTTTAGTGCAGCCATTTTGTGTTCAACCGGATGAAAGGTAGAATTATCTAATATTACCCCAGTATTAGAAGGCTTGCGATAAATAGAGAAGGAGTGTGTTCCATTGACCCTGGAAATGGTTAAATCTAGAAAATTTATTTGAGACTAAGTGTTTGCAATAGGTGTTATTTTTTAGTATAAAATTATTTTCGAGATGGTCTAGAAATAGATCAGCTGCTAGGGGTGCCAGGGGTAACCCCATAGCCAGCCCAGTTACCCCTGGCACCCCTAGCAGCTGATCTATTTCTAGACCATCTCGAAAATAATTTTATACTAAAAAATAACACCTATTTCAAACACTTAGTCTACTATTACAGATATGTCGATGATATACTATGTCTGTGGTTAGGAGGCCTTAGACTTCTTAAGGAATTTCTAGATTTTCTCAATTTAATACATTCAAAAATTAAATTTACCTCAAATAAATTTTCTAGATTTAACCATTTCCAGGGTCAATGGAATACACTCCTTCTCTATTTATCGTAAGCCTTCAAACACTGGGGTAATATTAGACAATTCTAGCTTTCGTCCGGTTGAACACAAAATGGCTGCACTAAACAGCTATGCATACAGAGCACTAACGATTCCCATGAGTGAAATTGCCCTTAAAAACGAAATTAATACAATTAAACAGATTGCAACAACTTATAATTATTCAGAACAACTGATAGATAAATTAGTCCAAAGAAGAAAACTTAAAAACAGCTATAGCCAAATCTTACCTCCACCTCCTTCACGACCCCCATCCCCACAACTACCTCCCTCACCTTGTTCAACTCCCATTCTCCCTCCAATCTCCCCATTTTCTCCCCGGTTTCCCATACAAAACAATTTGTCACCAAACAATCTGTCACAAAACAACCTATTACAGCCCACACAACCTAATAACAATATGAGCTATTATGTCACTCTTACATTTAATGGCCCCAGCTCATATAAAATAGCAAAAATATTCAAAAATAAAGGCCTAAAAGTAGCCTTTAGATCAAAAGACACTCTAGGCAACATGCTTTTAAATAACAAAGATAAAGTGGACACCTTACAAGGCAAAGGAGTCTATATGCTGACATGTAACACCTGTCAATCTGCCTATGTAGGTAGAACCCTAAGAAACTTTAAAATCAGGTTCCAGGACCATTTTAGGGACATTAGACTGAACAGGGAGGGCGGTAGTAAGTTTGCTTTACATGTTCTAGATACAGGCCATCCCCCAGATTTTCATCTGGTTATAAAATACTACATTTTAACGGAAATCTTGACACCTAGAAGAATCTTGAAGATCTAGAAATATATAGGTTGTACAAAAATAACCCACAAAAAACTCTAAACCAACAACTTAGCTTAGAAAATAATAGCTTTCTAAAATTATTTTTTGAAAATTAAACCTCTCCTTTTCATCAAAATATAAAAACCAAATCATTTAATTGTTTTTGTCCTGAAAAATATGTTGTTGGAAGGGTTTTCTTAGGAAAAAGATAGATAAGATATATTTTAATTCATTATAATCCCCAACTTGTATGTCCTTTGTATCGTTTAAGTGTAAAACAATTTTTTAGAATTTATTTTAGCCTATGTGTTATAGGAAAAGTTTAACATTTTTTAATTTTTTTTTAAGTTTTTTTAAGTTTTAATTCTTTTATTATTGGGGTTTGTCCTTTTCTGGTTTGTAAACTTGTCATTTCCCATTAATAATCTAAAATATCAGTGTACCTTTTTTTTTTCTCAGGCCACTTAATTTAATGTATTAAAAACTTGAGGCTTAAAAATTAGTTCAGCAATCCTTCACAAGATAGCACCACAAGCTACAAACTAACATAACCTTAAACAAAAATAAAAAGCTGGTCCAACAAAAATCGCTGTATTCTTCAAAATTATAACAAAAATAGTTTTCTCAATGACAAGACTTAAAAAATGTCATGCATACAATCATCCACTGTTGACTAAATGCCACTTGATATTTTAGGTAAGTTTATTTTATTTTTTATTAGTGATAACTTTCATTTTTCCAAGAAAATTTCAGGGGTTAAATGACAAGTGGGGTAAACTAGAGAAACCTAATAGTATTTAGAGCAATTTCTTGACAAACACTTTCCTGATTTTGTCGATTTTTACTTGTAGTGTTGAATGTACTGAAGATGCCTTTGTAAGGCGAAACCGGTCTACCAATAAAAACACTGTGGGAGCAAGACCCAGAAACAATTTATGTTTTTTGTTTCTACCCTTTCATTCCATTGAAAAAATTACCCACATGGACACCCTCCACGAATTTATTTGTAAAGTTCAGTAATTTTTTTTTAAGTAATGCCATTTTGAGGCCGTGAAATTGGTCAGTGAATTTAAGAGAGACTTTCAACTAAATATAAATGCTAGGCAGGAGTAATTGGTAAAAATATTTCAAAATTTTACTTCTTTTTTTAAATAATTTAATTTTTCTTAAAAAGATTATTTTTTTTTCTGTAAACATAACTTCTCGAATTCTTGTTTTGGTCAAAACAGTTTGTATAGTGGTCGTAGTTTTAAAGGGTGACCAGACAGGTTATATTTTTTTTAGTGGACCAAACAGGAATTTCTTGACAAAAGGTGAACTTTTTTTATCTTAGTTGATCAGGCAGAAATAAATAAATCTTTTACTTCCAAATCATAGTTTTAAATAACAAGATTTATTGGTTAGGTGTTTGGGTCTTACAATAAAAAACGTTTTGTTGTTTTTGAGGATACTGTTATGATATGGAATTATTTTTATTTCATGCCAAATGTTGTTTGACGGCAGATATGCTAGTCTTCAGTTTTTTGATAGTTTGCATTTCAGGACAGTGGCGTGTACTTAAAGGGGCCTGTCATCTGCGCCCATTGTAACTCAACTTACAACTTACTTGCTGTGCGTGCAAGGGCTGAAAAATAACGGAATTTCCTTCGATAGGTCGCCGGTATTGGCTTCACAAGCACATTTAAAAATAACTGTCGGTATTGACGATTGAAAATGGAAAGTTACGATACATATGGAATTTTATATGAAAAGGCACCTACCTCGGACTCTCTTGCAGCTCCAGTCGACGTTTAAACGTCCAGTTTTTTCACCTCAAATTCACTTTTTTCGGGAACGTGATTTTGCTAGTGTCTTGTTGTGACGGTGGTTCTTTGCGCACTCAT
Organism: Aspidapion aeneum; assembly: GCA_963576565.1. Lineage (NCBI taxonomy): Eukaryota > Metazoa > Arthropoda > Insecta > Coleoptera > Brentidae > Aspidapion > Aspidapion aeneum. Next base: position 72,593,208 of record OY755043.1, read on the forward strand.
CGCGGCGTTGCTTCTCTTCCACGTGTCCGGTGCCGTGAAACCCCATATGCATATTTTAGAGCGCGAAAATTTAAATTATTTTAAACGCGCAGAAAAGGAAAAGAAAATGAAAATTAGGAAATTTCCTGCTTGCACCAACATTTTCCGGCCGCCAAAACACGTGTGTTTTTACTTAGTTAAGAAAAGGAAAGGAAAAAAAAAATTAAATAGTATTCGCCTATTAGCTATTAAACGATACAATTTAACATTAACCCAAATATGCATTAAATTATGCATGTAAATTAAAATTAAAAGAAAAGAAAAAATACTTAGAAAAAATTAAGAAAGAAAAAGAAAATAAAATTTTGCCTTATGCGTCGGGCATAGGCAAAGGACATAGTTTCACTACTGGTCGACGATATGTTCCTGTAGCTGTTTTAACGGTCACAACGCGAATATGACCGTCTGAGCCAGGGTGTACGTCGACAATTCGCCCAACAGCCCATTGCAATGGCGGTTTTTGTTCATTCTTTACCACGACTAAAGTATTTAGTTTAATATTGTTAGAAGCCTCTGTCCATTTAGAACGCTGTTGCAAGGTGTTTAGGTACTCCAAGTTCCAGCGTTTCCAAAAATCGGACTGGAGCCTTTGCACCAGCTGCCAGCGGGACAGGGTGTTCAACTTGGAATCAGAAAATTCGGGTTCTGGTACGGAATTCAACGGTTCCAGGGTAAGAAAATGACCAGGGGTCAGTGGAAGAAAGTCATTCGGATCCATACTTTGGGCATACAGAGGCCGGCTGTTTAGTATGGATTCGACCTGACACAAAAAAGTAAAAAACTCTTCATAGGTTAACCGTTGCTCACCTATTACACGTTTTAAATTTGCCTTGGTGGATTTAACTCCTGCCTCAGCTAGTCCGTTTAGGTGCGGACTACCAGGACTTGAAAAATGCCAGGTAATTTTTAGACTGTGACATGCTTCCTGGGAGTACTGTTTGAGTAAACGATCAGCTCCCAAGAACGCGCTACCACAATCTGAGTAAATGTCAGAGATTCTTCCTCTTCTTGCCACAAATCTCTTAAAAGCCGCAAGAAAGGTAGGGGTGGAAATATCGGAGGTAAGTTCTAGGTGAACTGCCTTTGTTGCGGAGCAGACTAAGACAAGAATATAACCTTTGGATACTTTTGCACCTCGGTACTTTCCCATTGTAATTGGAAAGGGACCACAATAATCTATGGCAACATGTGAAAATGCCTTTACTTGAGAGATGCGTTGAGCAGGCAAGTTGCCCATGATTTGTACGGAAGGTTTAGGATTTAATCGATAGCATAAAATGCAATGAGAAGTTATACTCTCGATTGCATAGCGAGGGGAAAGGATCCAAAATTGTTGTCTCAAGAGGTAATGCAACGTTTTTTGACCGGGATGACAGTACCTTTTGTGAGTGTACTCAATGACAAGTTGAGTAAGACGGTGAGAACGTGGTAAAAGTAAAGGGTGTTTTGCTGAATAAGAGAGTTCGGAAGAATGTGGTAATCGACCCCCCACTCTTAAGCAGCCTTGTGTATCTAGAAAAAGTGAAAGTTTACGAAATTGTTTAGGAAGTAGCTTTGCGTCATTCAAACGTGAAATGAGATCAGCAAAGATGGAACGTTGAACATGCCGAACGAGAACAATAAGAGAATGTTGAAGTTCTACTTCGGTAATATTTTCGTTAGGATATTTAGATTTCTTTTCGGTAAGGCGAAAAATATAGGAAATTATGCGTTGAATTTTCTCTAGGGAAGAGTAACGAGAAAGAAAAGTATCAAGCATGTGTGGTTCAACTGTGCATGTTTGAAATACTGATTTTCGTTCTTCCAGAATAACCTCGCTTTCCGGAGGGTCTGGACAGCGAAAATCATCAGGCCAGCTCTCTTTTGGTAGCCTAAGAAAACAAGGACCTTCCCAATACAAGTCATGTTTGACAAGTTGATTAGGCATAAGACCGCGCGAAGCACAGTCGGCTGGATTTAGCGCTGATGGAAGATATTTCCAGGCCGTAGGAGAAATGGTTTCTTGAATGTGACAGATACGGTTTGCCACAAACGTTTTAAATCTGTGAGGTGAAGCCGCCAACCAGCATAGAACCACTTGGGAATCACACCATGCACAGATTTGGTTGAAGTTAAGAATATCTGAATAAGTGTTTTGAATAAAGGAAATTAGGTCGCAAAGTAAAGTGGCACCAAGAAGCTCCAGTCGCGGAAGACTGACTGTTTTCACTGGTGCGACCTTAGATTTGGCCATTACAAGAAAGGTATGGATTTCTCCGGATACTGACTCCATTCTGAAATAGACCGTAGCCGCGTAACCTATCATAGAGGCGTCTGAAAAGCCGTGAAGTTCAATGCTACGTGGTTGATCAATGGAAAGGCGTCTAGGTAAATGAATATTTGAAAGATTTGGAAGTTCGGTTCGAAATTGATTCCAAACATTTACGATATGCGGAGGAGGCTGAGAATCCCAGTCCAGCTTCTCCTTCCACAGATCTTGCATGAGATGCTTAGCAAGTAAAGAAACGGGAGAACAGAAACCTAAGGGATCAAAAATTTTCATGATTTGAGATAAGATACCTCGCTTGGTGCATGGTTTATCTTCTGGTACGACCAAGTAGGTAAACGAATCTGAGATAGGATTCCATTTGAGACCTAATATTTTTACAAAATTAGGTTCGGATTTGTCGAAACGAATGGACATTTGTGTTTCTGATTCTGAGAATGAGGAGAGAAGTTCCGGACTGTTGCTCGCCCATTTTTTAAGTTCAAACCCTCCTAGGCGCAACAGGGAGATTAACTCCGACTGAAGTTCTTTGGCAGAGGCCACAGAATCCTGCCCAGTGAGCACGTCGTCGACGTAAATGTCTTTAAGAAGCACCTTGGAAGCATTAGGATACCTTTCAGACTCAAGTTTAGCTAGTTCTTGTATAGTACGAATAGCTAAGTAAGGTGATGACTTAAGTCCATAAACAACTGTTCTTAAGGAGTAGGTTTGGACAGGATCATCCTCAGAAAATCTCCATAGAATATTTTGATAACGCGTGTGCTCAGGAATAATTAAAATCTGTCGGAACATTTTTACTATGTCAGTAACAAAGGCTACAGCATGAATTCGAAAATTAAGTAAAATTTCACGGACATCATTTTGCAGTTTAGGACCTGCGCACAACGTCTCGTTGAGTGAGACACCTCTGGGACTACGTTGAGACCCATCAAAGACCACTCTTATCTTCCCAGTGTTCCAGACACTGTGATGAGGGATAAAGTAGGAATTATCCAAGACATCTTTAGATATAGGCGTAGGAATAGGTATCATGTGACCAGTGTCTAAATAATCTTGCATAAAATCTTTGTAAGCTTGATAATTAGCTGAGTCTTTGAGAAGTCTAGCTTCCTGAAGCTTGAAACGTTTTAAAGCGATTGGATAGGTGTCACCCAACTGGGGTTCTAAGTTTATGAAAGGTAATGGAACGACGAATCTACCTGATTCGTTGCGTGAAACTGATTGTGAAAATAATTTTTCGCACATAATATCCTCAGGACTGTGATGAACCTTATGTGGAACCTGCTCTATCTCCCAGAAGCGCTCTAGGCAGATATCCAGAGATGGTTCGATGGAAGTGTAACAGCTTATGAGTGATTGTGGATTTTGTTGCTTTGAAGTTTCAACTTTACCAATCAGCACATAGCCAAAGATGCTATTAAAAGCACTAGGTTGTCCACGCTCTCCGTGGATAACTCCCTCTTGTAAGAGATGCAGAAAAAGTTCACAACCTACTAGGACATCAATGGAACTTGGTATATGGAAGTTTTGATCAGAAAGTTTGATATTGCGAATGTGATTCCACTTGCTCGAGTCGACAGCGCAAGAAGGAATCTCTGTACAAAGTTTTGGAAGTACTAAAGCCTCAAAATCAAAGGTAGGTCCCGCTTGACCTTGAGGTTTGATAAGACATTTCGTCTTACCTTTGGTATTGGAAGATGTCATTTGATTTAAGCCTTGAATAGAAGTAGAAAAGAAGCTTTTCGAAAGACCTAAACGATTTAGACATTTTTCTGAAATAAAGTTTGCCTCTGAGGCAGAATCGAGTAAGATACGAACTGGTTGGTAATGTCCCCTTGAGTCTAACATGTCAGCTACAACGGTAGAAAGTAGAAAAGTGGAATTTTTGGAAATCATTGTCGCATGACAGTTTGTGGAATGGCTTCCTGACATAGGGGTGCTATTGGAATTGGAAAGTGGAATATTAACGTTCTCTGGAGGATAAGAATCAACACTCACAGAGGGCGCTACTGGTTGTGGAACGTGAAGAAGACTGTGGTGCCTAGCTCCACACGTAAAGCAGTTGTAGGAGGAGGGGCAATTCACGGTCTGGTGAGCAAAATGTAAGCAATTTTGACATAGATTCACCTGCCGAACATAACCCATCCTTTCCTGTGGACTTTTGTTTTGAAATTCGATACATTTCGATAATGCGTGATTCGAAGAACATAGGTAGCATTTTATTTTTGGATTAAAAGTTCTGTTCTGATTATTTTGTATTTGAGGGTTGCTGCGTTGATTGCTATTTTGTAAAGTATTTTGTTGATTTCTTGAATTTGAACTTTGATTTGAAATAGTTGTATTGAAAGCAGAAGGTGAATTAAAATTATTAAAACTGTTTCTCTGAAAACTGTTCTGTTGAGAATTACGCGTAGTTTGAGGTTGTCTAGGGGTTTGATTTTGCCTACTAAAACTGGGCATTTGCACTACAGATTCGAGCGCAACGCAATGGTTTTCTATAAACGTGTAAAGATCAGTGTAGGACGGAATTTCTGAATTGTTTTTCTCTCTACTATAGTAAAGTTCGAAATCAGTCCTCATCTTGACTTCAAGTTTTGAGAGCATCATGTTAAAAGTAAGAAAGTCCCATTCTTTTGTAGGAAAACCAAGCTCATTTAAGATGGCTAGATTCTCAGAAAATGTATCCAACATGGAACGTAATTCTTTCCCAGAACTGGATTTAGTTGAAAGAAAGTTAATAGCATTCAAAGCGGTAGTAGCAATAATTCGTTTATTTTGATACCTCTTTACTAAGGTTTCATACGCAATGTGATAATTGCTATCTGCGAGGGGAATGGTTTTTACTAGAGAAAGGGCTTCATTCAGAACAGAACTCCGCAAGTGTTGAAATTTCTCTATATCACTTAACTCAGAATTTTGATGTACCATGACTTTAAATAAGTCAAACCAGTGTTGCCAGTCTTTATAATTACCATTGAAAATTGGCAACCGTGGTTGTGGAAATGATCTTGTATTTGACCTCTGAACAATATTTTGTTGGTTAGGGTTGCCTACGTAATTGACAGGGTTGGCCCTAAAAAGGTCGTAGTAAATACCCTTACATTCATAATAAAGGTTGTCAAAGTCTTTTCTAGTTTTATCCTGCTCGTCAAATGAAAGTTTAAACTCTTCGAGAGAGCCAATAATTTGGTTATGAAAATTATAGAATTGAGCATGACATTCTTCGACGTCTTCATATCTGGATTTAAACAAAAAGTGAAACGCTGTATCCGACTTCGCTTTCAAAGCTACCTCGTGAGCTTCCGCCATTTGGTTGAAGCTCAAAAGCCTTTTGTCGCAAAGTTTTTTCTGTTTTTGCGTAGACATTTTTGTTTTTGAAAGTTAATTTGTTTTTAAAATTACCCAAAAAAATGCTTAAAATATAGCTTAAAATATAACCCGAATTTTAGCAAAAATTAAACAATTTTATTATTTTAATTTTATTAACTTTTTTCGAAAATTTTGAAATGAAATGTTTGTAAGTTTGTCTGTATGTTATTATTTGAACATATCCCTTAAAAAAAACTTTTATGTCTCACCAAGGATTGAACCCCGCACCTTTCGATTCCAAGTCGCACACTCTGTGCATATGACTAGCGGTCCCGTCTGAAAGTTTTTAACAAACCTCGGTATTTGAAGAAACAACGCGCGCAACGTGAGACCTTGGTGACGACGAAACACTTGCACCTGCGCGTTAACGCCGCGACACCTGTAAAATCGATAATTAGAAAAGTAGGTGGAAGAACCGCCTTAAAATTTTCACTTTCGGCGTATTGACGCCACTTTTACTGAAAATGTAATGAACAAAGCGATCAACTTTCTTTGATGAACTAGTAAACTATACGAAATATGTGCATTGGCTATAGGTATTTTTGAACGGTAATAAATACTTCGATCAACTTTGAAGGAACATATCCCCAACAGGTGGTAAAACAATATGGTCTGTTTCGAATTGAAATTGAAATAAATTTTGAAATTTGAAATAGAAAATAGAAATTTGGAATTTTTGTAGGAAATTGCTGAACCACAGGAGTCTAGGTAGTTTGGAAAACTATTAATTTGGGTCGAAGGGCCATTAAATGTGCGTGCAAGGGCTGAAAAATAACGGAATTTCCTTCGATAGGTCGCCGGTATTGGCTTCACAAGCACATTTAAAAATAACTGTCGGTATTGACGATTGAAAATGGAAAGTTACGATACATATGGAATTTTATATGAAAAGGCACCTACCTCGGACTCTCTTGCAGCTCCAGTCGACGTTTAAACGTCCAGTTTTTTCACCTCAAATTCACTTTTTTCGGGAACGTGATTTTGCTAGTGTCTTGTTGTGACGGTGGTTCTTTGCGCACTCATCGCGGCGTTGCTTCTCTTCCACGTGTCCGGTGCCGTGAAACCCCATATGCATATTTTAGAGCGCGAAAATTTAAATTATTTTAAACGCGCAGAAAAGGAAAAGAAAATGAAAATTAGGAAATTTCCTGCTTGCACCAACACTTGCTTAGTTTTTTCACTCAATCTTCGTTTTGTTGCTTCTGAAATTAAAGCGTTATGTTGGATAACGATGGATGGTGTTAGACTGAGAAAGTACCTAGGTATTTAGGGATGAAAACTTGGAAGTTGTGGACAATTGGGAAATAATGGTGACCTCAAATATTGAAGCAAATTTTTAAATTACAATACACTGTTGTGGAATAAATGGGAAAGTGTTCAGATTAAACAATAAATTTAAGATCATTGATTTTTAACACTCATCTGAACAATTTTCCATAATAGTGTCCTATTTTCACAGGGTGCTTCATAATATCATCACCTTTTCTTTGAAATAAGATATTGTTTCGCCTGTGGGCGTTTAACCGTTTGAAAAATATATAGGGTCCAGATGGGATTGGAATGGAAATCACAAGTTTTTGGGTTTATTGACATTATACTTAGGAAATAGGGAAAATGTCTAATAAAAAAATTTTTTGGTTTTAGGCCGAGTTTTGTTGATATAACAAAAGTTTATTTGGGGCCGGGATGTTATTATGCTCTTTTAAAATTAATGTAATAGTTTTGGCTTCTTGATTTTTGTTGTCTGGTTTTTACGCAGGATTATTCCCAGCTGTTTCATTTCAAAATGTCATTTGTAGGGATAGGGTCTCATTAGCCCTTGGACATTTGGTAATTTTGCTTTGAATAATAGTTGTGAGAAGGGTCCAACTTAATTTTATATCTCGTGAACACCAGGAATGAGGATCTGAGAATGCATTAAGCAGTAAATTTTTTTTATTGGATGTTGTGTGTATATAAACTCGAGTAGACAAAGTTAGTTTTATAACGGTCTTATAGTTGGACCTTGGAATTGTTTTCATATTTGTTTCTCTGAGTGTGCATACAGGATGATTCTTTAGGGGGTTGAGTGCAAAGTTTGAAACTTAGGTTTTTCACATTATAGTGGTACAGTAAATAAGTACTAACGTTGCTTATTTCCTTAAGTAATAATTTTAAACAAATATACTAACATCGGTTTTTTGGAACATAAATATATCTTTTCTTTTCCTAAACTGATTGTTTTTTGCAATTACGATTTTTCATACCTTATGATTCTTAAGTAAATTTTATTTTCAATCATTTTTTTTGTATAGTAAATTAATTTTTCTAGCTCATTAACTTTTCACTTTCACACAGTTTTGGGAGAGGAAAGGGAATCTACAATTTGTTTTTTAAGGAAAAGAATAAAAACTGGTGCATGACATAACTCGAATAAGATTTGTCTAGTGTTAATTTTATCTTAATTTTTTTTTAAGGATCGTTAATAGGAGCTGCCACCCTACTTAAACATTTTTTTTTAATTTTTTTTTGAATTTTTTTTAAATATTTAAAAAAAAAAGGAAACTTAATTTTCTTGTTGCAAAATTTTTTATTGGTGCATAGTAGTACTTTGCCCTACAATGACTTTACCAGTTTATGTAAATATATTTTTTTCTAAATTAAAATATAATTTCATTTCGAACCCTCGCGTTTTAATAACCTATCATCATTTGTTTTATTTTTTTTCCCTACTCCAAACCACCTATTAGGGTAGAGTAGTATTTTTAAAATTTTAGTCAGCCATTAATTCATATTTTTTATTATTGGGCTACTGTGGTCGACACCAAAAAATTAAAAAAAAATTTTTTTTGGACACCTTTCGGTACGATCCTAGGGTCTTTTTGACCATGGTTTGCATCAATTTGGTTTAAATTTTGGGAATTTCATTTTAATGATTATTGCAGTCCTACCAAGACGTTATTTCTGTAAATTTTTTTAATATTCCCTCTGTAATTTAAAAAAAAAATTAATTACACACAACATCCTTACTAGTCTAATTCGACGCAATTTTAGCTAGCGGATTTTTTTTTCATTGAGCATATATTACGATTTCTATAACATGAACATCTGTCCCGATGTTTATTGCGTTCACTTATATATTAACAATGTTGCCTTAAGCAATGCAAGTTTCGTGTAAACTCAGAATAGGTAAGCAGGTTAAAGTGGGTTTTGATTTATTCTTTTGAGAAAAATCATTGTATACGGCGATTTGTGTTTTTTGAGGAGTTTATTAGTGGAGCCGTTCTGCAATAGCAGGAGTATACCCTAGCGTTAACTGTGTACAACAGCTATGGGATTTTTGTTATAGGTAGTCTGTTGTACGTTCCATTTAGGGAAAATTTACCTATTCGGTTGCTGAGGTAAACAAACATAACTTAACTTTAATTTTAATCCAGTTCAGCTGGGATAAGCGCAATTATTTTTGTGTTGGTTTTACTCACGCAGGAGTGGAACATAAGACCTAAACACTGCCAAAGCTCTTGTCTCTCTTTTATTTTTTTTTAACTTTGGCTACTTGTTAATTCTAATTTAGGATTTAAGTAGTTATTTCTCTCTGCACGGTTGGACGTCATAGTCGGTTGTACAAATACTTAATATAAACTATGATTACATTTTTATATTCAAATAAATTTTATTTTCTTACTGCTCCGGTTTTCTTCGATTTTGTTCGCGTCTGCCCGTATTTAAGTTTTATATTTTCTACATTTGTGAGAAAATTTATAGTAATTTTCACTAGTGAATTTAAAGTGAACTTTGTGTTTGTTTTAACGTGGTTTAGTTTTTATAATTGGGAGGTATAATTAAGAGTTTTAAAGTTTAAAGTTTTAAGATAAAAGGCACCATGGCTATTTCTTTGAGTCGGTTGTCGGACATAAGGTACTTAGTCAAGGACGAGTTAATCTACGAATTAACATGGAGAGGCATAGCCATTGGATCGGTGGAAGAGATGAAGCAACAGCTCATACTGATTAGACAGAGAGAAAGGACTGATGGAAGTATGAGATACCCTCCGTATCCCTTTAAATTTGGCCAGGACGCTTTTAGCTGCATGAAGAAGCTAGATAGTCTGGTCCGCTGGTAGAGAAGTTCTCTGGTACGAGCAACGGGGGAGACTTTAGGAAAATCGCTGTAAGGTTGGAACACGTGCTAGCCAGGATTAACAACATGAATCCGTCCAACTTTGAAGAAAGTGAAACAAAAGGCATACTGGTTGCGGAAACCTTAAGTTTGATTGGGAGATTGCCGAGCAAAGCAACAGATCTGCTAAGAGTTGGCGTTGCCTCAGATGATGATGAAACATCTGAAACCCAATCAACGAGTCGAAGCTCAGACCACTCTCCAAATGCTGGCAACACACCTAACCAGTCTCATTTCCCGCAACCACAGCACTCGAGCACACAAAGAACAGCTCAACAGCCTACGAACCAACCGCCGGTCATTGCTCCAGTGCAAATGCAAATGCTAACGAACCCAACTCAAGCACCAATACAGGCACCACCCCCAATGCTAATTCAGAATGACGGTACAGCAACTTTTCATTATCAACAACCGTCTACCGTTCCTTTGAGTCTAGCTGCCCTCCAAAGTAGCATTGCACCAATTGCTCGGTCATGACCATTTTCATGTTCGTCGCAAGTACCAATGTCAAGTGATCCTGGTACCTCATATCACGTTGCACCTGTACTTTCGCATAAGTGGAACTTAAAGTTTACAGGCGAGAGGGGTACGATCTCCGTCACCGCATTTTTTGAGAGAGTGGACGAGTTAAGTCAGGCGAGAGAAGTTAGTAAAAAGGTTCTACTGAACTCATTGATCTGTTTGAAAAGTCAGCTTATACTTTTTACAAAGATGTTCGTAGAGAAGTCCATACATGGGAACAGCTGGAACAGAGGATCATGTCAGAGTATCTTCCTTCTTCATATGGTGAGAAGCTATTGAAGGAGATCCAAAAACGTAAACAAGGCCCTGGAGAGTCTATAGGGACCTATATTGCTGTCATGAACACGTATTTCCAAAGACTTGGCTGTCCTGTTTCTGAAGAGGCGAAATTAGCTATCGTCTTCAGAAATATCGCGGACATCTATAAGAATGGGTTGATTGCTACTGTAGTCAATAGCCTATCACATCTAAAAGATTTGTGTCGTAGAATAGACCAGAGATATGGTTTAGAGGAAGAGAATTTTACTCCTAGAAGAAACCAATCTATTGAACCTGACTTGGCCTACGTTGACGTAGAGAGCGATATTGACGATTTTCCAACAGGGGTTGATGCAATTCAAATATCAAGTACCGCATAAGCATTTAAATCATCCAGTTAATAGATTCGACAGAGATAGGCGACAGCCAACAAGCAGTTCCTCTACTAGAGCTGATAGAGAGAGACAACAACCAGCTAGTGGTCAGTCTAGTGTAAATGACAGAGATGGACAACCACCATAGGGTGTTAGACCTGGTAGGGCGAATAGGGACGTTGTTTGTTATAGATGCAACCAAACAGTGGTCAATCATCGAGAGGTTTGATTTTTCACTTGACACCACGAAGAAGACGAGTCGTATTGTGACAAATGGTCAAATCACTAGTAGTATTGGGACAGTGCAGCTTCCTATGCGAGTTCAGGATATATTTAGGATAATAGAGGTCGTCGTCGTTCCTGAGTTGCCGCACACTTTGATTTTGGGATTAGATTTTTGGATTTCGATGGGGATAGAACCGAACTTAAGTGCTAATGAGTGGCATTTTGCCGATAATAAAAATGTGATTTGTTCGTTAGAAACATCAGACCAACAAACAACTCTTACGCCTTATGAATCAGAACGACTAGAGGAATTGGTCGATAAATATAAGACTATTATGGGTGACTCACTAGGATGTACAGACAGGGTAGAACACAAGATTACAACAGATGCAGCACCGATAAGACAGCGTTCATATAAGGTCTTACCGGTCATTCAAAAACTTATTGATGACGAAATCGACGAAATGCTAAAACTAGATGTAATAGAACGTAGTAGTAGTTCATGGGCTTCACCAGTGGTAATGGTACAAAAGAAAAACACACACAAAGAAATATCGTTTCTGCGTAGACTACCGCAAATTAAACTCAGTGACGGCGCGTGATAGTTATCCTTTACCACACGTATCCGAGACTCTTGACAAATTGAAAAATGCTAAGTACTTGTCAACTTTAGATATCAAAAGCGCTTATTGGCAAGTACCAATGGAAGAATCATCGAAGCCACTAACAGCATTCATCTGTCGACGAGGTCTCTTCCAATTTAAGCGTTTACCATTTGGACTTCATAATGCACCTGCAACTTGGAAGAGACTCATAGATAGCATCATAGGAAACGATTTAGAGCCCTACGTGTACGTATATCTCGATGACCTCGTAATTGTCACACAGAGCTTTTCTGAACATCTTAGAATTCTTGAGGAAGTCCTACGAAGATTGCAGAATGCAAAGATAACGGTAAGTTGGGAGAAATGCCAACTGTGTAGGCCAGAAATGACTTATTAAGGATTCGCAGTGGACCGTCGAGGCATCCGAGTTGACCCTAATAAAATTAGAGCCATGTTAGAGCTCCAGAGGCCAAGAACTGCCAGAGAAGTCCGTAGAGTTGTGTGTACAATTTCCTGGTATAGACGTTTCATAGAGAATTTTTCAGCCATAATAGCTCCAATTACAGCTCTAACTAAGAAAAATCAAAAGTTCGATTGGACTCCAGACTGCGAAAAAGCATTTATTAAGATTAAGGAACTTTTAGTGACTGCACCGATTCTTACATGTCCAGATTATACCAAAGAATTTGTCATTCAAACATACGCATCAGGATATGGAATAGGAGCATGTTTAACGCAGCCTTATCCTGAAGGAGACAAAGTCATATGCTATTTGAGTCGATCTTTGACTAAGCAAGAACGTGTTTACACGACCACCGAGCGAGAATGTTTGGCATTGGTTTGGGCGATAGAGAAGCTCCGGCCATATAATGAGGGGATCTCATTTAAGGTCATAACAGATCATTTTAGCTTAAAATGGCTTCATAGCTTGAAAGAGACCAGTGAAAGACTTGCTCGTTGGTCTGTAAAACTGCAGCAATATGACTTTGAAATAATCCATCGGAAAGGGAAAGATTTAGTTGTCCCGGACATGTTGTCTCGCGCAGTACCTATGATTGATACAATTTCGCAGCCCAGAGACGTTTCAACAGCAATTAAAGATCGATGGTACCAAAAGATGGTAAAGAGGGTCGTAGAATCACCGTTAAAATTTATGAATTGGAGATACACTGATAATAAGTTGTATAAATATGTCAAACAAGAATACCCTCAACTTTCACCATCTAACGAATATTGGAAAGAGGTAGTCCCCAAAGATCATAGGCGTAGTAAGTTTTCCATAGTTTTTCCAATGCGAACAGCTCCTACTCAAGCAGTTGTCAAGCATCTTGAGGAGCAAGTATTTATGGTCTTCGTAGTACCTCGTTTGCTACTTTGTGATAATGGCCCTCAGTACAAAAGTAACGAGTTTAAGCGTTTTGCTGAGATTTATCAGGTTAAAATTCAGTATAATCCGTATTATCATCCCAGAGCTAATCCAACCGAAAGGACGAATCTTACGTTAAAAACCATGTTATGTTGTTATGTGAAAGACAACCACAGGAAGTGGGACGAACAAATACATAAACTTGCCTGCGCGATTCGTACTGCAACCCATGAGACAACCAGGATGTCTCCTTTCTTTGTTAATTTTGGTAGGAATATGTGTCTGTCAGGAAAAGATTAATCCAACCCAGTTTTGTTATCTGAAGAGAATAGTGTACAATCTGCAGCTGAAAGTAAGAACGAAGGTTTCCGGAAGCTCTATGCGGATGTTAAGAGAAGGTTAGAGGTGGCAGGAGAGAAAAACGTAGTTCAGTATAATTTGCGTACAAGGGTACCCAACTTTGTTGTGGGTCAGCGTGTTTGGAAGAAGAATTATGTGGTGTCAGATGCTAGATGGATATTTGAGCTTCAGGAACCATAGGGTAAAGTACTACCAGGGAGCTGGCATGCCAAAGACCTTAAGTCGGCAGCGAACCTCTCCGATTAACCTTTTTAGGTTAATCGTCTTGAAGTTGGGGGGGGGGATTATGTAACGTGTCATTTTTACGTTTAAGGCAAACGTTACATATTTGTTTTATTTAGGTAAATAATCAAGGCTATTCGATTCATTTTTCTGTACACACATTAAGGGTAATTTATAGAGCTAGGTTTGGAGGTTATATAGTGTCCAGAAAGTTACCTTATAAAGGAGGCATTCCATCGAATTACTGTGGACACTGCGCACATCGTATTATTTGGGCATTCTAATCGGAATTTGAGATCACAGGTTTCGGGAAAAATCACATAAAAACTTTCGATTGTTTTGTTTATCTGTAAAATTTCGTAATTTTCTTGGACGTTCATAAAGATAAACAGCTGTTCTGCTGGGGAATGGCGGCGTTGCCGCATCACAAATGGTTTCAGTAACAGGAAAAAAACATTTAGATGAACATTTCATTCGCTTATGTTTATTTTCGAGGATATTGGCCCACTTTGATATCTTTATTAATTTGATAAGGAGAAGATAAAATAAATACGAGTTAGGCACTTTTGTAAATGGGAGATAAACGAGGGATAAAAACCAGGACTAAAAGAATAAACAAAATCGTATTTTTATATTATATAAATTTATATATAATCATAGTTAAATAAAGTTAAGAGCTAACTCAGTCGGATTGAAGGGTTGTGGAGGGCTAGCTAGTGGTGAGCAAACTTAACATCTAAACACTCTTGTGCCGAGTTTAAGCAGTAGTTCAATGTGTATTTTTAGGTTCAAGTTCAGAAACAACTTTATTAATGTAGAAATGTTTTACAAAAATGGCGTCAAACCATATGAATCTTAGAGAAAACATATATAAGTGGAAAGGAAACTTTTGACTAAAACTGTAACTAAAATACAACTCAATTTTACACTTAGTATAGCTTTACTCATATGGGAATTGGTTGAGTGTTCGAATATTCCTGGGTTTGATGCATGCTCTGATCTCCAGTAATTGATTTTACAGTTAATGGTTTCAATGCTGAGCTTCTTATAGTCCGGCTGGTTATTTTCCTCCTACTTGCTATGTTGGCGGGGGTCCGGTAGGCAAATGTTCGGTCCATGTATGGAGGGTGTCTCGATGTCCTTGTTATAAAAATTTCAACCGTGGAAATAGATCTGAGAACACCTCAATGCGTAAAGGACGCATTTTCGATATTCCCTTGGTTGATACTGCCCCTATAGACCGGTACGGAAGTATTAGTGTATTTCATCATTGGTTAGTTTGAAAACCGCGGTTTTTTTTCGGCGAGAGCGTTTTTTTTATAAATGGGTTGGCATCCTCATTTGAATTTAACCGGGAAAATTAGGTTGGTACTGTCCTCACCAAATCTACGAACGATTTTCGGCAACTTCACTTTTTTTTGTGTTCTTGACAAAGTGTCTTTTCTCTTCTCCTAAAGAGTCGGCGGTGGGTCGACAACAGTTTCTGGGATCGCCATTGTTTTTTGGTTATTGGCACTGCAGCGATTGCATGAGATATCCCAGAAACTGTAGAAGTGAGTCCGTCGTGAGGCGTATTCTCGTGGGCGGCTCGTATCCTCTTTGAAAGGGACTAAAAGGCAACCTACGCCATTCCTACGGAAAGAGCAGTGGTAAGTTCGATTTTTCTTTTATTTATTTTTTGAATTCTTCAAGACTATACTTGCCTCCCAAATTGTAATTGTTTTTCGTGTAAAATGTAATTTTACTACAGCAGATGTGTGGAATTTTTGGAGTTTTTTTTATATTTTTTTTTTAACCACGTTTTGGATAAAAACTATATATTGTTTTTTTCCTTTGGTTACAGCCCGGCCATTCCATCGACGGGACAGTTTTGCTGGTGGAACGAGGTTCGAGCCAGTTGTAACCCTGGGAAAGGTACGTTAGGATTATTTTAGTTCATCTGTTTAAATCTACTTTATTTTATTGAGTCGACATGGGGTTCTTAAGTTACTCGGTGTAGGGGAACTTCGTGCAAAACCGACGAATTCCAGGAAACTGAAACATTTCATTTTCCACAGGGATTTTACGCTCGGGCAAGAACCCAGAACATTTTGAGTACTATGTGCTGCCCTAGCACCATGTGCTAAGAGACCTTCAGGGTGGGCGTAGGCAGGACCAGGACCCGGAGCAGCAGTAGCAGGAGTATGTCGGAAAACCAACAACACTTCCAGGTTTACCAAATAAAACACCAACAATTATTAAATAATTGAAGGACCAAGGTAGGAGCAAGCCTTAACTATAATTTTTTTTCATATAATTTTTTTTTATTTAAGCATAATTTTTGCCACATCTTGTAACCGTAAGGTAGGGTATAACGTCATAACTTACTTTTGCGGAATAACTAGTTATTTATAATTTTTATCGTACAATTGAAGTACCTTACTATTTTGGCCCTGACTTGTTTTCTACCCATTCATCCACTTAGATTATCTTTTCCGGTATTACCTTCAGTTTATAATATACAAGATGAACTAAATCTTTGTGTTATTTGTACAGCCCAATTGACCAACTTTGCAGAGACAAAAGAGAGATGAGGTTATATTTTTTTAGCGGTTTCCTTACATTGCTTTACCTCATGGGGTAGATCTCGGACTGGGTTGCTGTCTGTCTCATTCTACCCAACGTAGAATGATGACAGCAGATATTTGGTCTAGATCTCCCCTATGACGGAGTGATTTTGGAAGTGGTTTTTTTACAGTCATGTGTATAATTGAGTCTTACACTACTGACTCAAATGTAGGTACACTGTGACCTGTTGGAAATGTGCATCTACCTATAAAGAACTTTCTATTTGTGTCATTTGATTCATTTAGGAACCTTTTACAATGAGTCAATTTTTTTTGGTTTTTCTTAATTACACAAATACTCTGGAAGCCTCGGAAGTATAAAAGTTACCGGGCATATCAATGTTTTACCTAGCTGGAAAATACAGTTCTGCTTCCAGATATTTGTTTAATTACTCAGTAATTTGATTTTAGTGTCACAAATTGGCACAGCGTTATTTTTCTATTTAGTTTGCCACAAATGTCACCCAACGCATTTTAATTGGCCGCAAAGACGAAGATTTGACAACAAGATGGAAGAAAATGGAAAAGAAAGTACAAAGAGAAGGTGAAAATCTTAATAATTATTACCATGAGAAGGTTAAGTTATGCCAAAAATTAGGTTTAAGTTTTGCTGAAACGAAAAAGCAGATACTAATTGGATTATTTGATGAAGACATGGGTAATGCTATGATGTTTAAAGAACATGTAAATACAGATCAATCGCTTCACGATTTGCATTATTACGAAGAAGTAGAGAAAGATAGAAAAGAAAATAAACCTGTTTTAAGAAAAAAATACTTTTTTGTAGCTAAGAAAAAAAGTTTTGAGAATAAGAAAAAGCCAAAATTACTGTTAAATATCAATAACTTTTTATTGTTGGTTATCATTGATTTGCAAAACTTTTATTTATATCATTGTACCACATTCACCCGTTATAATGACAAAGTCACAATTTGATTAGAGACCGAAAATATATAACATTGTCAAAAACAAATAATTTTTTATTCATAATCAAAAATCAAGATTTCAAATATTCAGAAACAAAAAACAGAATTCAAAATATCCACACCAGCGTCCTATGCGTCCACTGCATACATCTTCACACAACATATTTTTGGTCTTCCAGCGGATCTTCGCATACATATTTTTGGTCTTCGAGCGGATCTTCGCAGACATATTTTTGGTCTTCGAGCCGATCTTCGCAGACATATTTTTGCTCTTCGAGCGGATCTTCACAGAAAATCATTTCGAAAAACAGCATAGCGTAACAAGACATCAGCGGATCAATTATCAGGTGGGCTCGCTCCATAAGTGGGGCTGTGTTAGTTTTCTTGCAGCTCAGGTTTCACATAACTTATTTTTATTATAAATTGTTGTTATAATGACAGAAAAGCAAGCAAAGATTCTTCAGTTGGTAGAAAGACGGGGAAGTTTTAAAAACATTATATCTAAATTTGAAAAATTCATTCAAAGCACAAGCAGCGATAGTCTATCAATTTCGGAAGTAAAAATTAGGTTGGAAAAATTAAACACGGCATTTGGTCAATTTGAAAAAAAAACAGGAAGAGCTCATTCAGCTTGATCCCACGCAACAGTCCGAGGGTGATTCTTACGAAAATGCTTATTTTGCAATTAGTGGAATTGCGCTTGACATTATTGATCAAAATGCATTCGAAAAACAAAAAATTCTGCAATCGTTGCCAAATACATCTGCACCGGCAACAATACAATCATTACCGCAAAATCCACCCACATCAGTCGTTCATGTCCCGAATCATAATATGTTCAAAATTACTCCTCCTTCATTTTATGGAGAGCATGAACAATGGGAAACTTTTTTTCAGGTATTTAAATCCATTGTAGATGATGATCCAAACATTCCGATAATTCAGAAATTTTTTCAGTTAAAACAGTGCATAAAAGGTGATGCAGCAGAGGTTCTCAAATCACTCAATGTGACGGAGAGTAACTACAGTATTGCATTAACGCACACAAAAGAATATTAACACATAAGCATTTAAAAAATCTTTTTAATTATCCTGCTCTGCTAAAAGAGTCATGTCAATCATTGCGCAAGTTCATTGATCATTGTACTCAGAATATTCGCGCGCTCGAAAATCTCAATGAACCGGTAGAATATTGGGACACTATATTGCTGTATTTGTTAACAAGTAAGTTAGATATTACTACAAGACGCGAATGGGAGATCACAAATAAAAGTGAAAGACCCAAGTATACAGATTTTATGAATTTTCTTAAAAATAGAGTTCAGATTTTAGAAACCATTGATACAAAAATTTACAACAAAAACATTAATACAACTACAACACCATTTAAACCAAAACCAATAAATCAAACATTTTCAAAAAACACTATTCAGCAAACACAAAAATCATTCTCACATGTAGGCATAGATAACGAACAAATAAAACAGATAGACCATGCAGACTTCTCTTGCTCATTTTGTCGCTTAAACACACATTCTACCTACAAGTGTTTTCGATTGTTGGCTTTACCGATAAAGGTTCGCAAAAGTGAGCTAGAAAAGCGAGGTATTTGCACAAACTGTCTTCATACAGGCCATGAATTAAACTTATGTCCATCAAGAAACTGTAAATTCTGTTCTCAGCGTCATAATTCAATCCTCCATGAGTCTAAATTCAAACCCGCACAAACAGATGCTAATTTTAGAGATACCTGTGCATTTGTACAGGAAAATGAAGAAGTTTCACAAGAAGTACATTGTGAAAATGAAAAACAAACACTGCGGGATAATTCTGACATATATCCTGAAAACAGCCAGACAGCATACTGCGAGATTCATGGCAAACAAGCGTTTTGTCAACCTCTTCTTGCAACAGCGATCATAGAATTATTAGACAAGGATAGGAAACCTATCAAATGTCGTGCCATGTTAGATTCCGGTAGTATGAATAATCTTTGTACGACTAAACTATACAATAGACTGAACATTAAATCTCAACCAGTTCATATGACAGTTAATGGTATTAACCAAGCACCAATCAAAATGAATAAATCATTTTCGACTGAGCTTCAGTCAACTGATCATTCTTTTAAGACGAACATTCATTTGCTAGTTATCGATAAAATCACTTCCAAGTTACCGCAAATTTCTTTTGATCCCAGCTTACTTAAAATTCCATCAAACCTGCAACTAGCAGATCCACAATTCCACGAATGTCAAGAAATTGATATTTTGCTTGGAACCAATTTATTTTTTAATTTGCTTGAAAGTCAACAAATCAAACTAGGAGCAAATCAACCTATCATACAGAATTCCAAGCTAGGATGGTTTTTAGCCGGTCCTTTACACACTACACTCAAGCAATCTAGTTCTCAGTTGAATTCTCTATGTCATCTTTCCATCAATTCATTGCATGATACCGTACGCGATTTCTGGTCTATAGAAAACGTACAGCGTGATCAAAATAAGCTTACTACTGAGGAGCTAGAATGCGAAATACACTTTAGACAAAATCTTAAACAAGACAGTACCGGACGTTACGTAGTAAAATTACCATTAAAGGATACTTATCAAAACTTAGGAGATTCTTTTCAAAATGCAAAAAAATGCCTTTTTTCTACAGAAAAACGACTTTCAAAAAACTCAGAACTTCGCAAACAATATTCTAATTTTTTAAAAGAATATGAAGAGATGGGGCATATGTCACAAATTAATCCAAATCTTGATCATCATGACAAGATCTCATTTTATCTTCCTCATCACCCAGTCTTTAAGGACACTAGTGAAACTACTAAGACCAGAGTAGTATTCAATGGAAGTTGTTCTTCAAGTTCTGGTGTTAGTTTGAATCAGGTTCTAAAAGCAGGTCCCAAAGTACAAAGTGATTTGTTTGACATAGTTTTGCGCATGCGAACTTATCCGATTGTTTTAACAGCTGATGTTGAAAAAATGTTTCGCATGGTATTAGTTGATAAATCAGATAGATCTTTTCAACGCATACTTTGGCGTGATAATCCATCTCAAGAAATAAAGCACTATGAATTAAACACTATTGTTTATGGTTTAACCAGCAGTTCCTTTCTTGCTACACCTGTCTTAAATGAGATTGGTTTTAAATGTCAGGAAAATAATCCTAAAATTTCACAAATTATCAAAGAAGATTTCTATATGGACGATCTTATAACCGGTTGTAACGACCTTCAATCAGCTATTCAGCTAAAAAATGATATTTCACGAATCTTACATAATTCTGGGTTTAATCTGCGAAAATGGATGTCAAATGATGCAGACTTTTTATCAGCTATCAACGATTCTTCAGAACCTTTTTTAATTAAAGGTGACAGAGAGATCAAAACTTTAGGTATTTGTTGGAATCCTAAAGATGATACACTAAGTTATATTTTTCAGATGAACACTGAACCATCTATCATCACAAAAAGAACTGTGTTGGCAGGTGTAGCCCAGTTATTTGACCCTTTAGGATTGGTCAATCCAATCATTGTCCGAGCTAAACTTATTCTACAGGACATCTGGAATAATAAGCTAGATTGGGATGATAATTTACCAGATTCTATTTCCTTAACTTGGCTAGAATTTTTAAAGCAGATAAAGTGTATCAGTCTATCAAGATTTCAAGATGCGTACTACATTCTACTCTAGCAGATAAGATACAACTTCATGGCTTCTGCGATAGCTCTCAGTTAGCTTACGGAGCAGCTATTTACCTGGTTTTTTGTGACGATAAGGGTAGTATGCATTCAAATCTTATCTGTGCTAAGAGTCGGTTAGCTCCTCTTAAACTTAACCATTCCGAAGCTCGAATTGTCTGGTGCATATTTATTAGCACAACTAATGGACAGAATAAAACGTACATTACGTGTTAAGATTTCTAACATCACTTATTGGACAGATTCTACAATTGTCTTAGCGTGGTTAGAAAAAGAGCCTAGCCATTGGAAAGTTTTTGTTAGTAATCGCGTAGCTGAGATTCAGCGATTAACCGAAAATAGTCAATGGAGACACGTGACAACTGATCAAAATCCAAGCGACATTTTAAGTCGTGGTTGTAACCCCCAATTTTTAGAAAATTCTTTGCTTTGGTGGCACGGTCCTTCTTTTATTGGTCAACCAAAGGAAAATTGGCCTAAAGCAATAACAACTAAAATTGATACTGTTCCTGAAGTTCGAACAGTAAAAATTACTTTAACTTATACTGCCATACAAAAACCAAACAGTCACAGCTTTATCTTTGATCTTTATTCCTCTTACAGTAAATTAGTTAAAGTTACAGCATTTATTTTAAGATTTTGGAATAACCTAAAAGCCAAAAAATCTAATCAAAGATTGGAGTTATCTAAAACTTTGACTATTCAAGAGCTAGATAAGGCTGAGCGTACCCTTTGTTCTTTAGTTCAACAGGAAAGTTTTAATAAAGATATTAAATGTCTTCAGGAAGGGAATAAGATTGAAAGGAGCAGTAAACTTATAAGACTAAATCCTACGTTGGATAATGATGGTTTACTCAGGCTTGATGGCAGACTAAGACATTCTCATCTTAGCTTTGATCAAAAATTTCCTATTATATTACCTCCAAAACATCCATTTACTACTCTATTGATTAGACATTACCACTTAAAATATTTACATGGTGGAACTCAAATTATTTTATCTCAGATTAGAAATAAATTTTGGATGGTCAATGGTAGAAATGAAATTCGATATTTACTTAGAAAATGTATTACTTGCTTTCGAGTGAGACCTCGTGATATTACTCAGCTTATGGGTTCTTTGCCAGCTTCAAGGGTTACCCCTTCCAGTCCCTTTAGTGTATGTGGAGTGGATTTTGCAGGTCCTTACGCTATCAAAGATGGAAAAACGCGCAGTCGGGTAACACTTAAATGCTATATAAGCCTATTCGTATGTTTTTCAACTCGTGCTGTGCATATTGAACTTGTAACTGATTTAACAACTGAAGCATTTTTAAACGCATTTAAAAGATTTGTGTCAAGGCGTGGCTTATGTAGTCACATTTATAGTGATAACGCCACAAATTTTAAAGGTTCAAGCAACGAACTTGATAGATTATGCGCGGTAGTTACTGATTGCGTCAATAAATATCAAACTTTTTTCTCTGACAACAAAATTAATTGGCATTTTATTCCCCCTCGTCCTCCCCATTGTGGTGGTCTTTGGGAAGCCGCGATAAAATCTTTCAAGTATCATTTAAAACGAGTCCTGGGAAGTGTGAAGCTTGACTTCGAGAATTTCTACACTGTCCTCACACAGATAGAGGCAATCCTCAACAGTCGACCTTTGACCCCTCTATCCGATGATCCTATGGATTTTCAAGTACTTACGGCTGGTCATTTCCTTATTGGAAGAAGCTTACTTGCCTGTCCACAAGACAATGTGACAGACGTTAAGCCAAATTGGCTGAACTACTTTAAGCAGCTGCAACAAATCGTACAACAGTTTTAGCATGTTTGGAGTACAGACTATATTCACTCATTGCAGCAGCGCACAAAATGGTGTTCCCCACAGCAAAATATCAAGATGGGAACAATGGTCCTTCTTAAGACAGAAAATGAACCACCTATGAATTGGCCATTAGGACGGGTCGTTGAACTACATCCCGGTCATGACAACCTGGTCAGAGTTGTATCCGTTCAAACGCAATATGGTATTTACAAACGTGCTATTACCAAGTTAGCGCCATTACCTATGGAAAAAACTTCAAGTCAAGATTAAATATTTCCTGGTCTAATGTGATAAGGGATGATCCCGAATATGATATCGAAATCCAGAAATTGCCTTTTTGTTTAAAAAACAAGGACTGTAAATGTACAAACTCTTCTAGAGTTAACAAAATATTAGATAAGTTAGGTTTAGAGAGTTTAAAATTAACCTTAATTTTATTTGTAAAACTTTTATTGTTGGGTAATTTTATTTATTATTTTTGTAATTTGGACATTTCAACGGGGGCGGCATGTTAAATATCAATAACTTTTTATTGTTGGTTATCATTGATTTGCAATACTTTTATTTATATCATTGTACCACATTCACCCGTTATAATGACAAAGTCACAATTTGATTAGAGATCGAAAATATATAACATTGTCAAAAACAAATAATTTTTTATTCATAATCAAAAATCAAGATTTCAAATATTCAGAAACAAAAAACAGAATTCAAAATATCCACACCAGCGTCCTATGCGTCCACTGCATACATCTTCAACCAACAATTACCTTTAAGAAATGAGGAGAGAAAATCACTATGTTTCAATTGTAAACTTTATGGGCATATTACGAAATATTGCAAAAAGCCACAAGTAGTAACTACGTGCTATTACTGCAAAGAAGTTCAAAAATTATGTGGTTTTAATGATTTCAAGGATAGCAGCCTAGAAGTTAAGTGAAAAACTAACTTAAACATAAAAGTAGATGACATAGAAAGAAATGTTGAGTTATTTGTTGTTCCAAACAGTGTACAGCCTATTGACATTTTGTTGGGAAGATCATTTACCGAACAACCTGGTGTTGCTTATGTGAAAATAAAAGATAACTTATATTTTGGCGATGAAAATAATGATCCATTTAAAAACTTTGAAATCCAAGTGCCACGCGAGAAAACACCAATAATAGTAAGAGAAAACACCAAATTGTTGAACCAGATAAATTTTGTTAACGTAAGAGTTGGTGATCGCTTTGGAGATATGATCCTGCCAATCATGACAAACGATATTGAACTTAGAGAAGGAGAGAAAATAGCAGATATACGAGGTAATCATGATAAGAATAATGTACAAGAAATGGTTGAATTAAGACCAAACACGTTACCAGAAATTACACTAGATATGCTACACGTTGGTAGTTATTTGCAAAGTGATGAGCAAGAAAAACTTGTTAGCTTAATTAACAAATATAGAAAATGTTTTGCTTTGAATATAAATGAACTAGTATGTACTAACCTAATGGAAGTAACTATTGAGGAAGTAACTATTGAAGATAACAATGTACCAGTGAGAAACCATCCATATCGAGTTACACGAGATGACAGACAAGTGATTAAAGACACAGTGAAAATATGGCGTGAAAATGGGATTGTAAGAGACACGAATTCACCTTATGCCTCACCTGTATTGCTAGTGCCAAAAGCTTCTGGTGAGAAAAGACTCGTTGTAGACTTCCGTAGGCTTAACTCACAAACTGAAAAAGAATTTCCCAATAAGTAACATAGAAGACTGTTTTGAAAGATTAAGTGGTTCTAAGATATTCTGTGTTTTAGATTTGATGAATGGTTATCTTCAAGTGCCATTAAGTGAAAATTCTAAACCACAAACAGCATTCATAACGCCAGACGAAACTGCAGAATTTAATAGGTTATGTTTTGGACTTTCAAATGCTCCATATGAATTTTCAAAGTTAATGTCGTTAGTACTTGGAAATTTAAAAGACAAATTGATCAATAATTATTTAGATGATGTCCTGGTCCCAGCAATAGATTTTGAACACATGTCGCAGCTTCTAGATTTGATTTTACAAGCTTTACAAAACGCAAACTTGACACTAAACATCAGCAAATGTAAACTTGCCCAAAAAGAAGTTGTTTTCTTGGGATACGAGTTAAGTGAAGAAGGAATGAAACCTGGCCGTCGAAAACTACAAGCAGTAAGTCATTTTCCAAGACCAACAACTAAGCAAGAAGTTAAAATATATTTAGGTCTTACAGGTTATTTTAGAAGATTTGTAGAAAAATATGCATTGATAGCCAGACCATTGACTGATTTAATGAAAAAAGAAACTGCATTTAAATGGGAGGAAGACCAAGAAAATGCTTTTCAGTTGCTGAAAGAAAAGTTATTAAGCTTCCCAGTTCTACAACTGTATGATCCAAGTGCTTATACTGAATTGCATTGCGATGCATCATCTCACGGTGTAGTAGACATCTTGCTACAGCAAGGCAAACACAGGAAAATGCACATAGTACAGTGTCTATCAAAGAAAATCAATGAAGTTGAAAACAAGTACCACTCATCTAGACTAGAATTACTATCTATAGTCCATGCCTGTGAGAGATTACGACATTTAGTACTTGGAATAAAGTTTACTGTGGTCACAGATTGTTAAGCTTTGGTTTTCTTAAATGCTAAAAAGACTATGAATCCACAAATAGCAAGATGGTATTCGCTCTTGTCAGAGTTTGCTATGGAAATCAAATACCGACCTGGAGAAAAGATGTCTCATGTAGATTCATTGAGCCGAGCACCTGTAGAAGAATCTAGCAAGGAAGGAATGATGGAAGAGATTTTAAGCAAACGAGTTTTTGTTTTAGTATCAGAAGAAGAAAAGATCACAATGATGCAAAGATCAGACCAAAAATTGAAACAAATCATTGACATTTAAAAAAAAAAGAACATGATCGAACAAGAACTGAGAACATGATTAAAAGTTACGAATATTATGAAGGAAAGATATACAAAGTCGTTGAAGTCAATGGACAAGATAGAAAATTGTATGTGATTCCTGATGATATGCGCAAGTCAATAGTTGTCACGTATCATGACTTAAGAGGACATTGGTCTGTGGATCGAACCATAGCCCTAATTTTGCAGAATTTTTGGTTTAGGGGTCCAAGAAAATATGTACAGAGACACATAAGAGGTTGTTTCCAATGTCTTTTGAACAAAGTTCCTGGAGGAAAGAAGCCAGGCTTGCTACACATACCCAGTTTGCCAAAAAGACCTATGATTAAACTACATATTGACCATGTAGGGCCTATTTGTTATTGTAGATGCCCATATACGTTGGGTTCAACTTTTTCCAGTCAAATCGACAACTACAGCCGAATAATTGACAAAATGGAGATATCAATTTCCCAATAAGGTGCTCCCCGAGACGTAATATCAGACCGAGGCACTGCATTTACTTCCGATGATTTTGAACAATTTTGTCAAAAGTACAATATTGAGCATCGATTAATAGCCACACTATCCACAAGCGAATGGCATGACAGAGAGACAGATGAAAAACATTGTAGCCGCCTGAACAACTGACCTAGATAGAGATGAAAAATGGGATAAAAATTTACATGTAGTGCAAAGAAACCTAAACAATACCTACAACAAAACTATTGGTTATACATCATTTGAAATGTTATATGGTTATCGACCAAGTTTTGAAGATGCCGCAATAATTAACCATACACAGAGAGAGAACTTAGAAATAAAAGACCTAAGAAATGATGTTGACAAAGTAAGGAAAAATGTGAGCCAAAAACAAAGACAAATTAGAGAATACTACAATAAAAGAAGATATGCTGAAGTAAAATTTCAAGTTGGAGACATTGTTGCACTGAAAACATTACCAGTTTCTACTGGACAGCCTACAAAGACACAAGCAAAGTTTAAAGGACCATTGGTTGTGACCGAAGTACTGACAAGTGACATATACCGAGTTGAGAAATTAGAGAGCTCACATGGGCCAAAGTATACTGTCTCACAGTTAAAGATATACAAAAATGCAACAGGCGACACAATCTATGATGAAGACAATAACGAGATCAGTAAGTTTGACAATATTCCAGAAATAACAGAACAAATAACAGACAGTTCTGAAAGTGAAATATACTCAGAACCAGATGATGCATGGGAACCTACCGAAGAAGATAAAGAACAATATACTGAAGATGATAAGCTAGTACAAGACTCAAATACGAGAACAGTTAGTAAAAGAAATAGAAAAATACCTAAAAGATTTGAAGAATATAAACTTAAAATGTCGACGTGAAAAATATTTTAAAGTGAGAATGTATGCCTGAAAGTGTAAAAAAAAGTATTACATAATATGAAATTTCTTAAGTATTTTTTGTAAGTTTTAGTTAATTTTTAACATTAGTAGTAGCTTATTATTTGCCAATTAGTTTGTTTGACGTCAAACAAAATGTTAGGAATGGTCGAGTGTTGTAGATTTTTAAATATCCATTTAATTAATAGGTAGAAAGAGAGTGGTAGACGTTAGGGAAGAAATAGGTAGCTGCAAGAAGGTGATAGGTAGACACTTGGTAGTTATGACAGGAGGTAGAGGGAGAGTAGAAATAGGTAGTCTACGGTAGACGTTTCGTTGTTTTTGTAAACGTAAATTTCTAAGAAAATAAAGAGAGTTCAATTTAAAGACAACACATATTTCCAAAAACTTGACTGTCCTGTTTCTGAAGAGGCAAAATTAGCCATCGTCTTCAGAAATATCGCGGACATTTATAAGAATGGGTTAATTGCTACTGAGGTCAATAGCCTATCACATTTAAAAGATTTGTGTCATAGAATAGATCAGAGATATGGTTTAGAGGAAGAGAATTTCACACCTAGGAGAAACCAATCAATTGAACCTGACTTGGCCTACGTTGACGTAGAGGGCGATAATGACAATTTTCCAACAGGGGTTGATGCAATTCAAATACCAAGTAGCAGGACATCGAACCAACAGAATTTAAATAATCCTGATAATAGATTTAACCGAGATAGGCAGCAGCCAGCAAGCCGTTCCTCTGTTAGAGGTGATAGAGAGAGGCAACAACCAGCTAGCTAGTGGCCAGTCTAGTGTAAATGACAGGGATAGACAACCACCACAAGGTGCTAGATCTGGTAGGGCGAACAGGGACGTTGTTTGCTACAGATGCAATCAAAAAGGGCAGATGGCGATCGGGTGTGCAGTACCTAGAGGTAAGCAGCGTTATTCGTGTGGTCAACCAGGGGTAACAGTCAGAGAATGTCGTAATTGTAATCGTCAGAGAAACGGTCCCAGGCGCTCGTAGGCGGTCGACCTTCGAGTCAGCCTGAACAAGCATCGACCGATAGGCTAACGTACGTCTTATATTATTTAATAAGTCATGCTCGTAAAGATGAGAGACCTTATTTAGAAGTGGATGTGCTCGGAAATAAGTTACTAGGTTTGTTGGATTCCGGGGCTTCACGTACCTTTTTAGTGAATCATGGTTGGTCAATCATCGAGCGGTTTGGTTTTTCACTTAATACCACGAAGAAGACGAGTTGTATTGTGGCAAATGGTCAAAACGCGATTAGCATTGGGACAGTGCAGCTTCCTATGCGAGTTCAGGATAAATTTAGGTTAATAGAGTTCGTCGTCGTTCCTGAGTTGCCGCATACTTTGATGACGGTATAATTGTGAGTCCGTCGTTGTTTTGGCGTATTTGAGTGACGGCTCACATCCTCTGGATTGAGGGATTCAAGGCGGTCTATGCCACATTAAGTTAGTAAGTTCGATTTTTTTTATTTGGGGATTCTTTAAGATAATATTAAGTTCTGAGTGCCTCCTAAACTGTAACTATTGTTCGTTAAATTGTGTGAGCCACCGTCATTTTTTCTACAAAGGACGTATGGAATTTCTTTTAGAATTTTATATATATTTTTTTAAAACCACGTTTTAGATAAAAACTATAGATTGTTTTCTCCTTTGTCGACAGTTGCTGGAGTTCATTCCAACAGCAACCTGGACGTGGAACCAGGTTCGAATCCAGCAATAACTTTGGTAACCATGGGAAAGGTATGTAGGGTTGTTTTAGTTTATCTATTGACATCTGCTTTATTTTATTGAGTCGTCATGGATTTCTTGATTGAGGTTACTCTGGGTAGGGGAACCTCGTGCAAAACCGACGAATTCCAGGAAACTGAAATATTTCATTTTCCACAGGGTTTTACGCTCGTGGCAAGTGTCCAGCATCTTAAGACCATGTGCTGCCCTAGCTTGATGTGCTAAGCGGGCACTAAGGAAGGCGCAGGCAAGCCAGGACCCGGAGTAGCGGAAAGATGTCAACACTTCCAGGTTTACAAAATAGAACACCATTTTATTTATAAAATAACAACAGAACCAAGGTTATTAGATATAATTTTTTCAATATAATTTTTTGTTAAGTATAACTTTTGCATTTCTTGTAAACGCAAGATAAAAGTATGACGTCATAACGTCATGTGGCGTAACTAAGTTATATTTTACTGTGCAATTAGAAGTGCCTTGCTATTTTGTTCCGACTTCCACTCATGAAAATTTTCATTTTTCACCCTTAGCTTTCACAATAAATAAGATGAACTAAATTTTCTGTGTTATTTGTACAACCCATTGAACCAACTTA
Organism: Aspidapion aeneum; assembly: GCA_963576565.1. Classification (NCBI taxonomy): domain Eukaryota; kingdom Metazoa; phylum Arthropoda; class Insecta; order Coleoptera; family Brentidae; genus Aspidapion; species Aspidapion aeneum. The sequence continues at coordinate 72,622,692 of OY755043.1, forward strand.
GCATAGACAAAAGAGGGATAAAGTGAACGAGAATGAAGTTATATTTTTAGTGTTTTTATAACATTATTTTACCTCGTAGATCTCGGACTGGGTTGCTGTCTGTCTCATTCTATCCAACGTAGAATGATGACAGCAGATATTTGGTCCGGGTCTCCCCTATGATGGAATGATTGTCGAAGTGTATTTTTTTTAACAACCATTAAGTAGGTAATTGAGTCTCCCACTACTGTCTCAAATGTAGGTACACTATGCCCTATCGGAAATGTCTGTCTACCTATAAATTGTTATCTATTTGTGTCATTTTAATTCATTTAGGAACCTTCCAAAATTTTATCTTGTTAATAAGTCAATTTTTTTTTGTTTTTATTACACAAATAATCTGAAAGCCTCGGAAGTAAGTAGAGTTTCATGGTTTAGTTACAACATTTGAGTTGAACTGTATTTTAATTAAGATCCTTTTCGTAAGACATTGGCATTAAAACACATGTGGCGCTTGAATTTTTCTTATTTCTGAACCCCCCTTCTCCACTGTGGAAAGGTTACCGGGCATATCAATGTTTCACCTAGCTGGGAAATATAGACTGCTTCCAGATATTTATTTAATTACACATAATTACTCAGCAATTTAATAGAGTGATTACATAAAAGTATAAGTGTCACAAATATCGACCAACTTTTTATAAGTGTCACAGAGTATAAGACTGTAGACCAAAGTAAAATTGTATGTCAGAAGAAATAAAGAGACTGAAGGAAAATCAGGCGGACCCTCGAGAGAGAAGGAAAAAGAACATCTATAGAATACACAGAAATAAATAAAACTATAAGAAAAAAAATAAAAGAAAATTAAAAAAAGAGCCAAGAAATTCAAGTTGAGAAAGTTATAGAAAATAACAGAAATATGAAATGTAACGGCAGAAATGGTCAAGTACGGTGGTAAACCTGTAGCTAATACCCTCCATGTTCCCCTGAAAAAAATACTAAAAGAGAAAATAATCCCAAAAAACTGGAAAGAATCCATAACCATTATTCTACACAAGAAATGCGGTAGAGCAGACCTAAACCAGAACAGAACCTAAACTATCGACCACGAATTTATTAACAGATAGACTAACAACAAAATTTCACGGATATCAATTAAAGGAACAAGCAGGCTTTAAAAAAGGTCTTAGTACAGTTGATTACTTATTAACCATAAAAATCCTAATAGAACGTGCCAACGAATATAACATTCCACTATATATTGCGTTTATAGACTTCGAAAAAGCTTTCGATAGCATCGAGCACTGAGCAGTAAAAGCATCTTTAATTAATAGCCGAATAGATACGACTTATTAGTCAATAATATATATATATATATATATATATATATATATATATATATATATATATATATATATAGCGAAGCAACAACATCAATCAAAATCCACGAAGAAACCAAGCCAATCCGCATAAGAAGAAGCGTCACACAGGGTGGCACAATATCCCCTAAATTATTTACCAGGCCCTAGAAGATGTTTTTAAACGCTTAGATTGGTAAGAAATATCAAAGTAACCGGACAATTCTTGAACCACCTAAGATATGCTGATGATATCGCCTTCATAACAGACAAGAAAGAAGAACTGATAAAAATGCTGGAAGAACTGGATACAGCAGCTAAAAATATAGGCCTAAGTTTAGTATGAACTATACTAAAACTAAAATCATAACAAACACAGATAAAGATATTACGGTCAGAATAAACCAAAATAAAATAGAACAAATTATTAAACTGAAATCAAGAGACGAATAAGATTGGCCTGGGCAGCATTCGAAATAAAAAATATCCTCAGTATCTCAAAACGAAAGTGTACAACCAATATATCCTTCCTGTACTTACCTATGGATCCCAGACCTGGACACTTACAAAATCAAACATGGAAAAGGTAACAAAAGCCCAAACAATAATGGAAATACAAATGTTACATGTAAAGCTGAGAGATAGAAAAAGGAATGAATGGATAAGAAATAAAACAAAAGTAAGGAATGTCAGAGGAGAAATAGCAAAATTAAAATGGAAATTTGCCGGTCATAATATCAGACAGAAAGACGATCGATGGAACAAATATATTGTAAACTGAAGGCCTTGGGAAAATAAAAGAAGTAGGGGAAGACCCCAAATGAGATGGGCAGACGATTTAAAGAAACACGCGGGAACTAGATGGCTGAACACGGCGACAGACAGAGAAGAGCGGAATAAGGCTAAATAGATAGATCCCCCCAAATAATTGCCTCTCCCAAACAAATGGTCCCCAAAAAAATGCCTCCCTAAAAAAATATCCACTGACCAAAAAAAATACCCTTCAAAAAACTGTTACCACCCCCAACAAAAATGCTTTGCAAAAAAAATTAGTTCGTCCCCTCAAAATAATGCCTCTCCCAAAAAATGCTCCCCCAGAGAAAATCGCTTACGCCAAAAAAAAAATACACATATTTTTGTCCTCCAAAACATTTTCCCCTAATCAAAAAAGACCTTAAAGGAATTGGAACCACACCCCCAATAAAAATGCTCTGTACAAAAAAATTGTTAAGTCCCGCTCTGAAAAAAGTCCCGCTGAAAAAAATGGCCTTCCAAAAACAAAATACTCTGCTGAAAACATATTTTTGTCCTCCAAAAATTGCCCCCCGAGCAAAAAAAAACCTAGAAATTGGAAACACACCCCCAAAAAGTTGTTCTTTCCAAAAAAAATTGTTACCACCCCCCCCCCCCCCAAAATGCTTCCACCCAAAAACTTGTTCCGTCCCGCTATAAAAAAATGCCCCCACACTGCTAAAATAATTGCTTCATTCTCCAAAAATTTCCTCCTGATCAAAAAAAAATTGTTACTACCACCCCAAAAAAAATATTCGGTCCCTCAAATAATTGCCCCTCCCAAAAAAAATACTCCCCAAAGAAAAAATTAATTCCTCCAAAAAAAATTGCTTCCTCCAAAAGAAAATTGTGCTGTCCTACTAAAAAAAATTGTTCCATTCCCCAAAAAATTTTACCTTTCAGACCTAAAATATGTAAAACTAATACAAAAATCTATTGCCTTAATTATTAAATATTATTTATTTTTATTAGTTAATTATTTGACCCAAAATGATTTTCGCACATCACCAATTTTTTGCAAAAATAATTATTCAAAAAAACATTGGGCTTTTTACAACTTCTCTCGTAGCTCAGCTCTCAGATCTAAAACATATAAAGCTAATACAAAAATGTATTGCCTATATTATTACTTAATTATCTGACACAAAATGCATCACATCACCATTTTTTTGCAAAAATAATTATCAAAAAAAAACATTGTGCATTTTATAACTTTCCTCGTAGCTCAGCTCTCAGATCTAAAACATGTAAAGCTAATTCAAAGATTTATTGCCTATATTGTTAGTTAATTATTTGACGCAAAACGATTTTCCCATATTATCACCAATTTTTGCAAAAATAATTTTTAAAAAAACATTGGGCTTTTTACAACTTCCCTCGTAGCTCAGACTAGATTGTTAGTTAATTATTTGACGCAAAACGATTTTCGCACATTACCAATTTTTGCAAAAATAATTATTAAAAACACTTTTTACAACTTCCCTCGTAGCTCAGCTCTCAGATCTAAAACATGTAAATTTATATTATTAGTTAATTATTTGACCCAACATGATTTTCGCACATCACAAATTTATTGAAAAAATAATTATTTAAAAAAAATTGGGCTTTTTACAACTTCCCTCGTAGCTTAGCTCTCAGATCTAAAACATGTGAAGCTAATACAAAAACTTATTGCCTATATTATTAGTTAATTATTTGATCCAAAATGATTTTCGCACATCACCAATTTTTTGGAAAAATAATTATTAGCAAAAACATTGGGCTTTTTACAACTTATCTCGTAGTTCAGTTCTTAGATCTAAAACATGTAAAGCTAATACAAAAATGTATTGCCTATATTATTAGTTAATTATCTGACCCAAAATGATTTTCAAACATCACCATTTTTTTGCAAAAATAATTATTAGAACCTGTACCTCCGCATAAATGGAACTTAAAGTTTACAGGCGAGAGGGGTACGATCTCAGTCACCGCATTTTTTGAGAGTGGACGAGTTGAGTCAGGCTAGAGGAATCAGCAAAAAGGTTTTACTGAACTCAGGCATTGATCTTTTTGAAAAGTCAGCCTATACTTTTTATAAAGATGTTCGTAGAGAAGTCCATACATGGGAACAGCTGGAACAGAGGTTTATGGCAGAATATCTTCCTTCTTCATATGGCGAGAAGCTGTTGAAGAAAATTCAAAAGCGAAAACAAGGCCTTGGAGAGTCCATAAGGATGCTGTCATGAACACATATGTTGTAGATTTTTAAATATCCAGCCAACTAATAGGTAGAAAGAGAGAGGTAGACGTTAAGAAAGAAAATAGGTAGACACTTGGTAGTTATGACAGGAGGTAGAGGGAGAGTAGAAATAGCTAGTCGACGGTAGACGTTTCGTTGTTTCTGTAATCGTAAATTTCCAAGAAAATAAAGAGAGTTCAATTTAAAGACAACATAAATTCAGAAGTGGGATAAGTGCTCTAGCCGAAACGCGAAAAGTGCTGGTGAAAAATCAGTGGACATTTGAGAAAAACAGTAAAAAAACAATATCACAATATACACATTGCCTGACAGTGATTGGAAAAGCGACGTCATATGAGCTACCTTCGGGCATTGATGATACAGGAGTGTCACTGAGTTTTCAAAAATAAACATTAGACATTTTAATTTTGAACTAAAGTTGAACTTTTAACAAGAACAGAGCAAGAAAATTTAAACCTGGAAAGAATGATGGCATTATTTATTGCAGAAAGTCGAAGAAAAGATGAACTCATGAAAAAAATGTTACAACAGCTAAGTACCCAAAGAAGTACGAGCACCAGAATTAGTGCCGCTGACTCAGGTAGTGCCAATTATTATATTATGCCAGATTTTGAGAAGTCTGTAGAAAAATTTGATGGTACTAAGAATGCTAGAACTTGGATTGAAAAATTAAAAAGTATGTAAGCACTGCATAGATGGCCAAATGAATTTGCATTGAAAATGGCAAGATCAAACTTAATAGGTGGTGCAGAACAATGGTATCTAGGTAAAAGAACAACAATAGGTACTTTTCAAGATTTTGAGGAGGCTTTTATGGACACATTTGTAGAAGACGAAGATTTGACAACAAGATGGAAGAAAATGGAAAAGAAAGTACAAAGAGAAGGTGAAAATCTTAATAATTATTACCATGAGAAGGTTAATTTATGCCAAAAACTAGGATTACGTTTTTCTGAAACGAAAAAGCAGATAATAATTGGATTATTTGATGAAGACATGGGTAATGCTATGATGTTTAAAGAACATGTAAATACAGATCAATTGCTTCACGATTTGCATTATTACGAAGAAGTAGAGAAAGATAGAAAAGAAAATAAACCTGTTTTAAGAAAAACATAATCTTTTGTACCTAAGAAAAAAAGTTTTGAGAATGAGAAAAAGCCAAAATTACCTTTAAGAAATGAGGAGAGAAAACCACTATGTTTCAATTGTAAACTTTATGGGCATATTACGAAATATTGCAAAAAGCCAGAAGTAGTAACTACGTGCTATTACTGCAAAGAAGATGGGCATATTTCTAGGAATTGTCCTAAAAACAAAATGACAAGTAATACACCACCAAGTACAAAGCCAGAAACAATTATTGAGGAAATACAAATGATTCTTAAGGTTACTGAAAACCAAAATAATGTTGAAAAATATATCAAAGAAGTAACAGTCAACAATAAGAGCTTCTCAGCTCTCGTAGATTCAGGAAGTGCAGTCTGTACGATTAAAGAAAACATTGTTTTTAATCAAAAGTTACCATGTTTGCCAGAACTTCAAAAATTATGTGGTTTTAATGATTTCAAGGAAAGCAGCCTAGAAGTTAAGTGAAAAACTAACTTAAACTTAAAAGTAGATGACATAGAAAGAAATGTTGAGTTATTTGTTGTTCCAAACAGTGTACAGCCTATTGACATTTTATTGATCATTTACCGAACAACCTGGTGTTGCTTATGTGAAAATAAAAGATAACTTATATTTTGGTGATGAAAATAATGATCCATTTAAAGACTTTGAAATCCAAGTGCCAAGCAAGAAAACACCAATAATAGTAAGAGAAAACACCAAATTGTTGAAAAACCAGATAAATTTTGTTAACGTAAGAGTTGGTGATCGCTTTGGAGATATGATGCTGCCAATCGTGACAAACGATATTGAACTTAGAGAAGGAGAGAAAATAGCAGATATACGAGGTAATAATGATAAGAATAATGTACAAGAAATGGTTGAATTAAGACCAAACATGTTACCAGAAATTACACTAGATATGCTACACGTTGCTAGTTATTTGCAAAGTGATGAGCAAGAAAAACTTGTTAGCTTAATTAACAAATATAGAAAATGTTTTGCTTTGAATATAAATGAACTAGGTTGTACTAACCTAATGGAAGTAACTATTGAGGAAGTAACTATTGAAGATAACAATGTACCAGTGAGAAACCATCCGTATAGAGTTACACGAGATGACAGACAAGTGATTAAAGACACAGTGAAAATATGGCGTGAAAATGGCATTGTAAGAGACACGAATTCACCTTATGCCTCACCTGTATTGCTAGTGCCAAAAGCTTCTGGTGAGAAGACTTGTTGTAGACTTCCCTAGGCTTAACTCACAAACTGTGAAAAAGAATTTCCCAATAAGTAACATAGAAGACTGTTTTGAAAGACTAAGTGGTTCTAAGATATTTTGTGTTTTAGATTTGATGAATGGTTATCTTCAAGTGCCATTAAGTGAAAATTCTAAACCAAAAACAGCATTCATAACGCCAGACGAAACTGTAGAATTTAATAGGTTATGTTTTGGACTTTCAAATGCTTCATATGAATTTTCAAAGTTAATGTCGTTAGTACTTGGAAATTTAAAACACAAATTGATCATTCATTGTTTAGATGATGTCCTGGTCCCAGCAATAGATTTTGAACACATGTTGCAGTTTCTAGATTTGATTTTACAAGCTTTACAAAACGCAAACTTGACACGAAACATCAGCAAATGTAAATTTGCCCAAAAAGAAGTTGTTTTCTTGGGATACGAGTTAAGTGAAGAAGAAATGAAACCTGGCAGTAGAAAACTACAAGCAGTAAGTCATTTTCCAAGACCGACAACTAAGCAAGAAGTTAAAATATATTTAGGTCTAACAGGTTATTTTAGAAGATTGATTGACTGATTTAATGAAAAAAGAAACTGCATTTAAATGGGAGGAAGACCAAGAAAATGCTTTTCAGTTGCTGAAAGAAAAGTTATTAAGCTTCCCAGTTCTACAACTGTATGATCCAAGTGCTTATACTGAATTGCATTGCGATGCATCATCTCACGGTGTAGCAGACACAGCAAAGAGAGGAAAATGCACATAGTACAGTGTCTATCAAAGAAAACCAATGAAGTTGAAAACAAGTACCACTCATCTAGACTAGAATTACTATCTATAGTCCATGCCTGTGAGAAATTACGACATTAAGTACTTGGAATAAAGTTTACTGTAGTCACAGATTGTCAAGCTTTGGTTTTCTTAAATGTTAAAAAGACTATTAATCCACAAATAGCAAGATGGTATTCGCTCTTGTCAGAGTTTGACATGGAAATCAAATACCGACCTGGAGAAAAGATGTCTCATGTAGATTCATTGAGCCGAGCACCTGTAGAAGAATCTAGCAAGGAAGGAATGATGGAAGAGATTTTAAGCAAACGAGTTTTTGTTTTAGTATCAGAAGAAAAAAGATCACAATGATGCAAAGATCAGACCAAAAATTGAAACAAATCATTGACATTTTCAAAAAAGAAGAACATGATCGAACAAGAACTGAGAAGAACATGAATAAAAGTTACGAATATTATGAAGGAAAGATATACAAAGTCGTTGAAGTCAATGGACAAGATAGAAAATTGTATGTGATTCCTGATGATATGCGCAAGTCAATAGTTGTCACGTATCATGACTTAAGAGGACATTGGTCTGTGGATCGAACCATAGCCCTAATTTTGCAGAATTTTTGGTTTAGGGGTCCAAGAAAATATGTACAGAGACACATAAGAGGTTGTTTCCAATGTCTTTTGAACAAAGTTCCTGGAGGAAAGAAGCCAGGCTTGCTACACATACCCAGTTTGCCAAAAAGACCTATGATTAAACTACATATTGACCATGTAGGGCCATTTGTTACTTCAAGGAGATGTAATAAAAATCTATTTGTTATTGTAGATGCCCATATACGTTGGGTTCAACTTTTTCCAGTCAAATCGACAACTACAGCCGAATAATTGACAAAATGGAGATATCAATTTCCCAATATGGTGCTCCCCGAGACGTAATATCAGACCGAGGCACTGCATTTACTTCCGATGATTTTGAACAATTTTGTCAAAAGTACAATATTGAGCATCGATTAATAGCCACTCACTATCCACAAGCGAATGGCATGGCAGAGAGACAGATGAAAAACATTGTAGCCGCCTTAACAACTGACCTAGATAGAGATGAAAAATGGGATAAAAATTTACATGTAGTGCAAAGAAACCTAAACAATACCTACAACAAAACTATTGGTTATACATCATTTGAAATGTTATATGGTTATCGACCAAGTTTTGAAGATGCCGCAATAATTAACCATACACAGAGAGAGAACTTAGAAATAAAAGATCTAAGAAATGATGTTGACAAAGTAAGGAAAAATGTAAGCCAAAAACAAAGACAAATTAGAGAATACTACAATAAAAGAAGATATGCTGAAGTAAAATTTCAAGTTGGAGACATTGTTGCACTGAAAACATTACCAGTTTCTACTGGACAGCCTACAAAGACACAAGCAAAGTTTAAAGGACCATTCGTTGTGACCGAAGTACTGACAAGTGACATATACCGAGTTGAGAAATTAGAGAGCTCACATGGGCCAAAGTATACTGTCTCACAGTTAAATATATACAAAAATGCAACAGGCGACACAATCTATGATGAAGACAATAACGAGATCAGTAAGTTTGACAATATTCCAGAAATAACAGAACAAATAACAGACAGTTCTGAAAGTGAAATATACTCAGAACCAGATGATGCATGGGAACCTACCGAATAAGATAAAGAACAATATACTGAAGATGATAAGCTAGTACAAGACTCAAATACGAGAACAGTTAGTAAAAGAAATAGAAAAATACCTAAAAGATTTGAAGAATATAAACTTGAAATGTCGACGTGAAAAATATTTTAAAGTGAGAATGTATGCCTGAAAGTGTAAAAAAAAGTATTACATAATATGAAATTTCTTAAGTATTTTTTGTAAGTTTTAGTTAAGTTTGTTTTTAACATTAGTAGTAGCTTATTATTTGCCAATTAGTTTGTTTGACGTCAAACAAAATGTTAGGAATGGCCGAGTGTTGTAGATTTTTAAATATCCATTTAATTAATAGGTAGAAAGAGAGTGGTAGACGTTAGGGAAGAAATAGGTAGCTGCAAGAAGGTGATAGGTAGACACTTGGTAGTTATGACAGGAGGTAGAGGGAGAGTAGAAATAGGTAGTCTACGGTAGACGTTTCGTTGTTTTTGTAAACGTAAATTTCTAAGAAAATAAAGAGAGTTCAATTTAAAGACAACACATATTTCCAAAGACTTGACTGTCCTGTTTCTGAAGAGGCAAAATTAGCCATCGTCTTCAGAAATATCGCGGACATTTATAAGAATGGGTTAATTGCTACTGAGGTCAATAGCCTATCACATTTAAAAGATTTGTGTCATAGAATAGATCAGAGATATGGTTTAGAGGAAGAGAATTTCACACCTAGGAGAAACCAATCAATTGAACCTGACTTGGCCTACGTTGACGTAGAGGGCGATAATGACAATTTTCCAACAGGGGTTGATGCAATTCAAATACCAAGTAGCAGGACATCGAACCAACAGAATTTAAATAATCCTGATAAGAGATTTAACCGAGATAGGCAGCAGCCAGCAAGCCGTTCCTCTGCTAGAGCTAATAGAGAGAGGCAACAACCAGCTAGTGGCCAGTCTAGTGTAAATGACAGGGATAGACAACCACCACAAGGTGCTAGATCTGGTAGGGCGAACAGGGACGTTTTTTGCTACAGATGCAATCAAAAAGGGCAGATGGCGATCGGGTGTGCAGTACCTAGAGGTAATCAGTGTTATTCGTGTGGTCAACCAGGGGTAACAGTCAGAGAATGTCGTAATTGTAATCGTTAGAGAAACGGTCCCAGGCGTTCGTAGGCGGTCGACCTTCGAGTCAGCCTGAACAAGCATCGACCGATAGGCTAACGTACGTCTTATATTATGTGATAAGTCATGCTCGTAAAGATGTGAGACCTTATTTAGAAGTGGATGTGCTCGGAAATAAGTTACTAGGTTTGTTGGATTCCGGGGCTTCACGTACCTTTTTAGTGAATCATGGTTGGTCAATCATCGAGCGGTTTGGTTTTTCACTTAATACCACGAAGAAGACGAGTTGTATTGTGGCAAATGGTCAAAACGCGATTAGCATTTGGACAGTGCAGCTTCCTATGCCAGTTCAGGATAAATTTAGGTTAATAGAGGTCGTCGTCGTTACTGAGTTGCCGCATACTTTGATGACGGTATAATTGTGAGTCCGTCATTGTTTTGGCGTATTTGAGTGACGGCTCAGATCCTCTGGATTGAGGGATTCAAGGCGGTCTATGCCACATTAAGTTAGTAAGTTCGATTTTTTTTATTTGGGGATTCTTTAAGATAATATTAAGTTCTGAGTGCCTCCTAAACTGTAACTAATGTTCGTTAAATTGTGTGAGCCACCGTTATTTTTTCTACAAAGGACGTATGGAATTTCTTTTAGAATTTTATATATATATTTTTAAAACCACGTTTTGGATAAAAACTATAGATTGTTTTCTCCTTTGTCGACAGTTGCTGGAGTTCATTCCAACAGCAACCTGGACGTGGAACCAGGTTCGAATCCAGCAGTAACTTTGGTAACCATGGGAAAGGTATGTAGGGTTGTTTTAGTTCATCTATTGACATCTGCTTTATTTTATTGAGTCGTCATGGGGTTCTTGATTGAGGTTACTCTGGGTAGGGGAACCTCGTGCAAAACCGACGAATTCCAGGAAACTGAAATATTTCATTTTCCACAGGGTTTTACGCTCGTGGCAAGTGTCCAGCATCTTAAGACCATGTGCTGCCCTAGCTTGATGTGCTAAGCGGGCACTAAGGAAGGCGCAAGCAAGCCAGGACCCGGAGTAGCGGAAAGATGTCAACACTTCCAGGTTTACAAAATAGAACACCATTTTATTTATAAAATAACAACAGAACCAAGGTTATTAGATATAATTTTTTCAATATAATTTTTTGTTAAGTATAACTTTTGCATTTCTTGTAAACGCAAGATAAAAGTATGACGTCATAACGTCATGTGGCGTAACTAAGTTATATTTTACTGTGCAATTAGAAGTGCCTTGCTATTTTGTTCCGACTTGGTTTCATTTTTATTTTTTTCCACTCACGATAATTTTCATTTTTAGCTTTCACAATAAATAAGATGAACTAAATTTTCTGCGTTATTTGTACAACCCATTGAACCAACTTAGCATCTTCTAGGGCCTGGTAAATAATTTAGGGGATATTGTGCCACCCTGTGTGACAATTCTTCTTATGCGGATTGGCTTGGTTTCTTCGTGGATATTGATTGATGTTGTTGCTTCGCTATATATATATATATATATATATATATATATATATATATTGACTATTAAGTCGTATATCTGTAATCTATTCGGCTATTAATTAAAGATGCTTTTACTGCTCAGTGCTCGATGCTATCGAAAGCTTTTTCGAAGTCTATTTAATTTCTTTTAGGGATAGTATAAAAGACTACAGCTGTTGCCTTACAGTATGGCGTTGGCCCGTCAAAGGCTAGAGGAGTAAAACCTTGATTAAAAATCCTGGCCCTACAAGTAGGGGGTTGAGGCATTAGACTGGTTCTCTAATACTTGTAAAACAAAGCAGTTACAAAAAGCCTAAACAAAGCCTTGGAGCAATGGATGGAAACTCTCGAAGACGAAAAAACAAAGACAAAGGACTATGAATATAGCTACATGAAACGTACAGGGACTGAATCAAAAGTTGGACATTATTGCAACCGAAGTGCAGAATTGTGAGATCGATATTATTGCACTCACTGAGACAAAAAAGAAAGGAACAGGTACGAATAGTGTTGGTAATTTTGTCCATATATTCACTGGAGTCCCAAAAGAAAGCAGCCTTGACAGTTTTAGAGCAAACTAATATCAATCATACATACATAAAAGCGATAAAAGAACTATACAAAGGGTCAAAATTAAAATTGGAAATCGACTTTCAAAAGAATTCCTGGTAACAAAAGGCTTAAGACAGGGATGTTGTATCTCTCCAACTCTTGTTAAAATATATATCGCAGTAGCTCTAAAAAACTGGAAACGTAAAGTGCACGGCATGGGAATACAACTTAACGACCGATTTACCATATACACACTACAGTTTGCTGACGACCAAGTAATTGTGGCTAATGATAAAGAAGACATGGAGTATATGATGAGAAAGTTAACAGAAGAATACCAAAAGTGGGGACTAACAGTGAACGTGGACAAGACACAGTACTTATGTATTGGAAACGAATCCAGTGAGTTAGTACTAGAAAATGGACAAACAATATCTCCATGCAATGAGTATGTATACTTGGGTGTCACATTTGATAAGACAGGAACAGACTGTAAAGAATTGGAAAAAAGAATAGTAAAAGCAAAAAAAGTTATTGGATGTCTTAACAGTATATTATGGAGCAGAGAGATAAAAAAGAATGTAAAATTTAACATATATGAAACAATGGTCAAAAGCACGCTGTTGTATGGAATAGAGACTTGTCGCGTAACAGAAAAATACAAAACAAAAATGGAAAGTGTCGAAATGGATGCAATAAGAAGATCAATGAGAATATCTAGAATAGATCACATAAGAAATGAGATCATAAAAGAAATAATGGGAATCGAGGGAAGTATAACGGATGACATCACTAAAAGGCAACTGATATGGTACGGCCATGTACAACGGATGAACGACGAAAGATTACCAAAGCAGGTCCTAGAATGGCAACCAATAGGGCGCAGAAAAAGAGGGCGTCCTAAACTAGAATGGCAACAGTCAATCCAAAGATCAATGAGTCAAAAGAATCTGACAGAGGATGATTGTCAGGATGGAAGGAGGTGGAGAATAGGCGTCGGACAACGTAGAAAAACGTTCTAAACCGACATAGTAGTAGTACAAAAAAAAAGAAATTATCGAAACACGATTTCTCCATTCCCGAAAATGTAACATTGTTACATGAATGTAAGAGGCAGCAGGGTAGTGCCGTGGTATGGTCGTCGGCTTCACATGCAGAAGAAATTCGTCGCCCTGTCGCCTACTTCCTTTTCAGCGTTCACCAGCCGTCATCGAATAAGCATGCGATGCGATGCACGCAAAAATATAAGATGACCTTGAACATCGAGAATATACACAGGGGTAGTACAGGAGCCGACACGCAGCCAGTCCAGGAGCCGACACGCATCCAGCCAAGGAACCAGGAATAATAACCCAGGAGCCTGCTATAAGTGCTATATAGTTGGAACCAGGATGACGCCAGCATAAATATCCTACAGTTAACTCACGACGACCACGACAGTTGCGCTGAAAAAGAAAGAAGTCTATCGTCTATAACCAAGTTCTGCTGGGACGATAGCGATGTTAGATAGATGCAGGTCTAACATGTAGCAGGACCACCTTTCGGAAGGGGTGTAAAAGTGTGGGTCCACTGTATATACTTGCTACGCAGTATAAAGAGCCCTGCCCTCGACAAAGAGGTGTCAGGCAAAATTAAGTTCTCTTAGAGATCCTAAGGGGCACATGCATCAGTTTGATATAAGATGTACGGATAAATCGGGGTTTGCGAAAAGGGCGCGCCTAGTCGCTAGACCAAAAATGGTCTCCCCACCACTACTACTACATGAATGTAAACAAGGCAATAAATTAGATTTACTAGACAAAAAAGAGATCTCCAAAGCCAAAAACAGTCCTGTGTTAGTGTGTGTGAATGATGTGTTCAGTTTCGAACCAAACTTGATATTTATAAACATACAACAATAAAGAATTTTTATCTCATAGAAGGATTGGGTCAAGGGAAACCACGTTTGCTTCTGGGAAGCCCAGGTTCGAAACTCGCACTTGATGAATTTTTTTATAAAAATTTTTTATTTATATTTTACGACCATAACCTTAAAATATTATTTGTTTGTTTTTGAAACTAATGTGATGTAGATTTTAAATTTTAATTTTTTGACTATGTTTTGATGTTTTTGTTTTTTGTTGCAGTGATATGCCAGGTAATATTTTATTAATCTTTACAATTTACGTGCAATTAGTTAAGTATGTTTGTTATTATTTGTAGGTCTGATGATGCTTATATAGGCGAAACACGTGTAACCGCATTAAATTACATATGAAAACATTTTTGCGACCACGACTTAGAGTGTATTTTCAATTTTCCGAATCTATGTTATAACAGATTTTCTCAAGAGTAAGCAGTTTCCAAGTTAAAGGCTACTAAATAAAAAAATTGGTTAAAATCCAAAATGACGGAGAAATCTTTAGCGTTATACCTCGAAAACCAATCGTCTGACGAAAAAAACTTTTGCGTTTTTGTAGGAATTTTTACTGACTTCACCTTTTGTCTAAAACTTTTTTTTCTAAAATGTACAGGGACCAAGTAATTTTTAAAAAAATCTTTGCATGCACACTAAATCCAAGATGGGGAGCCGCCCCCCCCACCCCAAGGCCGAAAACTCAATTTTTTTTAGGACTTTTGTGAACAACAGATGACAAAATCGCGACTACACCGAACCGAACCTTTTGCAAGAGGGGGTCTTTTTTTTTACATTAATGACTGGCCTACTGTGAAAAAAAGTGTACCTGTCACGCACGTAAAGTGACTTTTCCGTACTTAATTGTTGGTCGAGCAATCGCGTGCGGAAAACTGGCACTTTCCGCACCTGTTCAGTAAACTACTAATTTATTTAAATGTAGTAAGTCTATTACATATATCAACCAGTTAAGTTGGCAAATTTTTTTTTGAGTATTACAAAATAAATAAAATTTATTATTATAGTTGAAATTTGTTTTTTTTATCGTAAAAAAAAAATTATATATCAATTGATATTTTATTAGATTATTCAAAACATTTAATTACTTTTATCTTACACACCTCTTAGATCGGCTCGTGATTTCAGCAAAGCCGAGTTATTAGTTTTAGCCAAATTAGTTAACGGGTGACTTAGATCTTTGTACATGAAGTATTTTTATATCGGTTATCTTTCTTTAGTATGTATAGGAAATCAAATTATGCGTGAGACCAATAAAAGGAACTCTTGCGGAATTAAAATAGAGCTATTTCATAACTTTTTTGAACAAAATTTTTGGGTTTAAAAACCGGACCTGGAATTTCTTTCACGCACACCTTTGCCCCTATGGTTTCAAAGTGTTTTGTGATAATACCCCTTAAATGCTAGCACCAATTTGGCTCGCGTCGAATCTGTCGCACCGAACAGTACTAGATCCGGAACGACGGACGGGCGCTTAATCCAAAAAATAAATAATTAACAAAAATTAGACCCAAATAACCATCTTACGCTGAAATAATCTTTAGATTTTATTTTCTTATAAAGAGAATATGTTATAATTAATCAATCAATTTAAACAAAAATATGACTTCGCGCATTTTTCGCGAGGCTGTGACAAAACAAAATAGAATAGAATCTTTCCACTGAAAAAATATGGATATTGAAATAAAATATTATGTCCATGTCAATGATTATATTTTTGTTGCTTTTTACATCATCTTAATACATTCTTTTTCCACTAAACATAATTTGAATAAAACTTAAAATTTTGCTAATATCTAAAGACATATTGGAAATAAACTGCATTTTCAATTAGTATTAAAAATTAAAGTAAAGCATGATACAGACCGTAAAACTTACGTATCAAAAGAATAGTTTCCCAATGCAAAATAAATAAACCTAAAATTCTAATTTAAAAAAATTAAATTAATGTAACAGCTATTAAATACGATTAGACATAAAATGACTAATATAACCAAAAACAAAATTGTGCACTTACCAATATTTTTTTTAGGTCACAGAATTAGATTCGTTAAATTACGGGACAATGACAAATAGTTAGAAGGATCAATGTAAATACATTTAAAGAAACCACATAAATAAACTAACCACTCTATCTCATCACCATCCAACCAAGTAAGACAAGACTATTGCATAAAAATAGCAACTGTTAAATGAAAATCTAAATGTCTACCTTTACTGCTAAAGAGCCAACCAACCAATATTGGTAGTGATTCTGTGATAGGAGATCTATAGGTTAGAAAGTTTGTTTTGTTGCGAGCCCACCATTAAAGTGCCAGACCAAAATCACCCTAGGTATTTATAAAACGGAATGGTGGGCTAGTAGGGCTTAAGTTTGTGCACAATTTTTGAGGTTACAACTAATTTTATGTGATGCAGTGTAAAATATGCTAGTAGAGAGTTATCGAACACTAATAGTTAGGCATGTGCAAGATGCAAACTCTTCAGTCTCTTACAATATGTCTAAATAACTAACTTTTTTATTTTTGGGAAAAGAAAGAAGTTATGGTCCTTACAAAAAAAAACAGTCAAAAACTATGGCAAGCATTTAGCATCTAATCCAATATTCAAATAAAATAAATGGATCCATGACATTAGCTAGCCTATTAGCCTTAGAGTAAGAATTTCTTGCTATTAGTACACTTTAAGTGAAGCCATGATATTATAACAGCCGCCTACAAAACAGTTTTGGTAAATATCTCAGAACTAAAGCTCTTACGAAGTTCTTGGTTATAACACAAATTAATGAGCAAAATGTAGTCTACTATATTCCGAAAATCGCTTATTGATGCGACGCTCCGTTAAGTAAGCATTTTTAAAATTTTTTAATTGTCAAAAAACTGTCATTTACATTAATGGATTTTGACCAAAATCTAATTAGCTCGTTAGTGTTGAATACTATTTTACCTAAAAATTTTATGAAAATCGGTCAAGCGGTTTAGGAGCTATCGTGTTACGGACAGAAATAATAGATATACACACACACACACACACACACATACACATAACGCCAAAGATTTAGTATTCTCAACCTACAAGTTTAATGTAAAACTTGTCTTGCTATCAAACCCTAAATAGTATGCATGTAAAAATAGTAAAATAACAAATAACAACTTATACGATAACTCTCTAGCTAGTCTAATATGTTTCGAATATAAAAATATTACATTTTATTTACGTGTTTTCCTGGTGGCTTTGACCGTAGCCGAATCCGGACTGTTGACAGTGGATCCTGCTATTTTAGTAGCGGCAGAAGTCGCTTTCTTGGCAAGGGAGGGTTGGCCTATAACCTAAAGAATAAATGATAATAATCAAAACCAATTAGGGAACGTTACGCTTATTCATGATTAGTTATTAAATGGGGTCTGAAGGACAAACGAAGTGTTATTTATAAGATGCAACGCTAATATGTTTCCCAAAACAAGATCTTAATAGCCTAAAAAATTTGTATGGGTGAAAGTAGCAGATATATTGCGCAATGCTGTGGATTTTTTAACCCCGAATCGTATGTAAAATAATGCCCTAATTTGATTAGCAAAGTATCTGATTTAAAATATTTTCGAAAAAGAAAACAAAGCATATTTTTGTTACTTCTAGCCACATTTGCAAATAGCCCCATCCTGATTAATTTGATTTTTCGACCCTTACTCGTACTTTAAAGATTTGGAACAATGAATGGAAATCGATAAAAAAAAAATTATATGTATTTATTTAATAAAAAATAAAAATATATTCGTATATATTTTAATAAAAAATCATTGTTTTAGCCAATCCTAAATCGTGTAAAAATACAAAATTAAAAAAAAATGCATTTGGATTGTCTACACTTACTACTATTAAACAAGTGGCGACCCCGCCCTATGTCCTTCCCTTTTTTTATCGTGTCATTACGGTCTGTTAATACTCGAACACGCGGCTTCTTGCCACCCTAGATCTAGTATAATTCAAAATTGTAGATAACCGTTGATTCTCTCGGTTCAGCCTGAATATTAAGTAATTGCCTCATAAGAGATGGGTCTACTTGCCTTATGAGACAATGTTATCTACACTAGACCATTGTTGGAATCTACTTTCTACTTGTTTACCAGAGTATGATTCTAATTTTAAGAAATACTTTATATCAACAATTATCTAAGGTTTTACCTCTTCAAAATGGATTTTAGTCAAGTGATAGATTTTTGACAACATAAGATTTAGAAACAAAATATCGGACTTCCATTGTCTTTATTTATTTTAAATACGACGTTTAGGTTAGTAAGTATCTCTTCTCAAGTGTAAACTTAATCAAGTCTATAAGCTACTACTTATACTACTTGAGTAGTGGGTTTATGGGGGTTCTGGCTCACTTTGTGCCTTATTCGACGACCCCTAAAATTAGTCAATTTTCAAAAATTTTACGAAAAAATCAAGTGAACCGAAGCAATCGACTCCGAAAATCAGTCAATTTTACTAAAAATGAGCAAACGTAAGCAAAAATTGAATGAAAAAATCGAGAAAACCGAAGCTGTCGCGCTATTCGACGACCTCTAAAATCAGTCAAATTTACTAAAAACGAGCGAACGTAAGCAAAAATTGAAGAAAAAATCGAGCAAACCGAAGCTGTCGCGCTATTCAACGACCTCTAAAATCAGTTCATTTTACGAAAATCGAGCAAACCGAAGGAAAAATTTATTGAAAAAGTGTTACTATAGTCAAAATTATAAAAAATCCAGAAGTCCTAGCCCAAGTAAACTCTTGTGTTTTTTAGACGATATTGAGAAAAAGCAACGAACCGCGTGTTACCCTAGCATCAAATTGAGCTAACCGCGTGCTACTATAGTTAAAATTATAAAAAAGCATAAAAAAACTATAAAAACTCCCAAAGTTTAGATGAAATTGTGAAAAAAGCGACTGACCGCGTTAGCATAAATATCAATTTAGAAATGTGACTAACCGAACCAAAAATTTAACGAAATAACCAACACAGCTCAGGTTTGATAAACAAATTCAAAATGTTTTTGCAAAAAGTAATAATAATACAGTTTTCTGTAAATATAACATAAAAATTACAGAAATCTGCAATCGAAAATATCCATTTGTACTTTTCAATACAGAAATCTGTATTTGAAACTATGCATTGGTATTTTTCAATATAGAAATATCTAGCTTTCGAGTGCTGTGAAGCGATGACTATCTTTCGAGTGTTGCGGATAGATGGCGCTGCGCGATGTCTTTGTCCCTAGTACCACGACACAGGTAGGTGGTAGACGCTTTTTACTCATTGGGCGTCGACCGGTGAGATACCACCATGCCAGAAGTGAGTAGCGCTAAGTGGTATCACCACGTTCCGCTACTGCGCTGGCAGTCCGGTTCCAACAATGAGTAACAGATAGCATGATGGCGCCTCCAGGATCAAAATATTCCGGAGGTAAAATACCCGACCACTCGGATCTCCGGGCGTCGGGTGATCCTGGGGGTCCTTCATGCAAAGATATTAAAAGAATACCAAAAACTCAACTCAGAATTGATTTTAGCAATATAAGAGGATTAAGTACCAACATGAATTCAGTTCACCAACATCTTGAAGAACAAAGACCTGACATCCTTGTTCTCACTGAAACTAAAATCAGTTCTGCAACACCTACTGTGAACTATCTTTATCCCGGCTATGACCTACATCACCGATTTCGACATAATTTTGGGATCTGTGTGTACATTAAAAATGACCTTTCATGTCATCGAGAGGAGAAGCTAGAACCAGCGAACCTCGATATCATATGGCTGAAATTCACCTCAAAGGCATCGACCAAGTTCATTTGCTGCCTCTACCGACCGCCAAGTAACACCGAGTATCAAAACTTTTGTGCGACATTATCCGAAAACTGTGATAGTATACAATCTAACTATCCACATGCGGAAATTGTTTTTTTAGGCGATTTCAACGTCCACAATATACCCTGGTTAAAACACCACAACAAAACAGATAATAAAGGCAGGGAAGCAGAAGCTTTTGCCATAAGTTGTGGTCTAACGCAGCTTGTCGATGAACCTACCCGTATCTCAGAAAGGGGTGAATTTGCAGCGCCTTTAGACTTGTTCCTAACTACAAATCCTGACTCGTACACAATTCAAGTAGATCCCCCACTTGGTTCATCCGATCATAAACTTATAAGAACAAAGTGCGAAATGTTCATACCGCCAAGCCAACAATCACTTCCTCGTAAAATGTGGCACTATAAATCGGCAAAATGGAATGACCTTAAACAGTTTTACCTGGATTTTCCATGGCAAGAGGTTTGCTTTAAAACAGCTGATCCCACTATTTGCTGTAATGAAATAACAAAAGTAATCTTATCTGGAATGGATGCATATATCCCACATACAATAAAACGCAGAGAAAATGCAAAACCTTGGTTCAACAGCCAGTGTCAAACGGTTGTACAGAAAAAACACAGAGCATATAACCTTTGGAAACGACAACAAACCGCTCAAAACCACACAAAATTTATAGAAGCCAGAAATAGTTGCAAAATTACTATTGACGCCGCCAAAGAAACATACAATCAAAGAATAAAAAACAGGTTGCTGAATTGTCCAAGTAGTTCTAGGTCCTTTTGGTCTCTTGCAAAAGCCGTTGGATCAAACTTCACCAAGTCATCCATACCACCACTTACAGATAAAAGTACTCACTTAGCCACAACATCAGAGGAAAAAGCCAATATGCTGGCCAAAATCTTTTCCTCCAACTCAAACCTAACAGTGCCAAATGGAAAAACTCCACCGTTCATTGAAAGGGTTTCCCACAGTATGCCAGAGGTACCCTTTTGTCACAGAGAAATACGAAAATCCCTTAAAAAGTTGGATACAAACAAAGCAATGGGTCCAGATGGCATTCCCGCGATAGTACTCAAAAATTGTGCTAGCGAACTCACCCCAACTTTCGCAAAATTATTCAATTTATCTTATAGGCAAGGAATATATCCATCATCATGGAAGTCTGCCGCAGTACAACCCATTCCAAAGAAAGGAAAAAAGACAGATCCGTTAAACTATAGTCCAATTGCTCTACTTCCGGTGATATCAAAAGTAATGGAAAGAGTTGTGAACAATCACCTAACCAAGTACTTGGAAAAGTACAAAATTATCAACGACAAGCAATACGGATTTCGAAAATATAGGTCAACTGGCGATTTACTTACATACGTCACTCACTTATGGCAAAAAGCGATTGAGTTGCGAGGTGAAACAAGAACAATTGCCTTAGATATATCTAAAGCATTCGATAAAGTCTGGCATGAAAATCTGCTCAACAAGCTCAAAGCAACGGGATTGTCGCCGAGACTTCGCACTTGGTTTGAAAGTTACCTTGGGGATAGATCCATTTATGTTGCACTGGATGGCCGGAACTCCAACTCTTACCAAATAAATGCTGGTGTGCCACAGGGAGCAATCCTTTCGCCAACACTTTTTCTGATTTACATAAATGACCTCATAGATAAAACAGTAAATCCACTTTATTGCTTTGCAGATGATGGCAATGTAGTCTCCTCAGTCATACCACCCACATGTCTCTCCGCACGTGAATTCCATTACCTTAGACTAACTGAAATATCACAGATAAATAACGACTTGGAGATAATAGAGGACTGGGGCAAAGCAACAAAAACCTTGTACAGTTCAACGCGCAGAAAACCCAAGCAGCCCTGTTTTCAAAAAAGACCAGCACCGGTGAGCCAAACATCATGCTATCTGGAAGTGCTGTCGCATTGCAGAGCCAGTTGAACATCTTAGGAGTCACTGCAGAGACCAACATGTCTTGGCACAGTCACGTGGCAGATATAGCTAAAAGGGCGTCCCAAAAGCTTGGGGTGCTATTTCGTACAAGACATCTGTATACACCAAGCCAACTGCTGACACTCTACAAAGCCCAGATTCGACCAACTATGGAGTACTGCTCACATATATGGAGTGCGGCACCCAAACATACCTTAATGCTTTTGAATACCGTGCAAAAACGAGCTATCAAGCTGATCAATGACCCCGCACTTACCCGTAGCTTGGATAGTCTCGAACATCGAAGAACTGTGGGCGATCTATCTCTCTTCTACAGGTATTATCACGGAAAATGCTCTGAAGAGTTGGCACGTATGATCCCCCCGGGAGTAGCACCTACTAGGCGAACACGTCAAACAGACGGTAACCATCAATTTATTGTCAAAATAGAGGCACCAAGAACCTCATTATATCAGAATTCATATCTCTGGAGAACAGCATCGCTGTGGAATAAACTCCCTGCGACAGTTTTCCCTGCAGGTTACAACCTGAACCGTTTCAAAACCAACACACATCAATATTTCCGCGCACTTGCCGCTTCTCGAGCGTGATAGGGATCTCCTTGCGAGTGCGCATACCCGTAAAAAAAAAAAAAAATTACCTTTGAATTATTATGGTTTATTAAATGTTAAGAAGCTTATGTTTTCGTGCTATATTGTGTGATTAAGTTAGAAATCTTGGTATTCTGTGTTCGTAGTTTAAAGTTCAAAATTTCTTTATTCAGAAGAACCTATCAAAATTTTACAATACATAATGGATTTTCATTTCGGCTGTTTTGCGTTATGATGCAATCCAAATACATGCGCTGGTTCTATTGTAAAATAAATAACTGCTAACAAACGATTTTAAAAACACACTTAAAAACTGTGATTAAATTGCTGATTGTAAAATAATGAATAATTATCTTAAAAAATGTCTTGTTTTGGTTGTATGTCCGGCTGAGGCCTGATTTTTTACGTAGGTCGTGTTTCTCGCTGTTTTACTGCATCGCTTGGGCTCAAAAGTATTCGAGAACCTATTAACAGCGTTCCTGGCTTTTCATTGGCGGACCGCGAACAGTCGCTTGTACACATAACTATATATAAACTAAAGTAGGTTAAACGAAAGTCAGTGCAAATTGCATCATATTTAAAACTATCAAATACCAAATTGCAAATAATGCAAGGACCCAAAACTATAAACAACAAGTGAAATTGAAGAAAGAAAAATAAGAAAAAAGTTTTTGCCTCGGCCGGGGATCGAACCCGGGTCTCTTGCTATCTAGGCAAACATTCTTACCACTGAACCACCGAAGCCACACATATTTTTCGGAAAACCTCCATATATGCATGCTGCGGTGTCTCAATACAAGAACGAGAAACTCTCAGGGTATTAACTCGAACAAGTCGTCCAACTAACCTCTTTAATTCTTCCTTCCCACCGCCAAAGGTATAATAACTCAAATTAGACGTAAAGAATCAACGTCTGAAAGCATGAGATCACCTTTTCGTGTGTTAAAAGCTCTGATCGCAAAATGGGCGATTGCCAATATAATTATCAAATACCAAATTGCAAATAATGCAAGGACCCAAAACTAAGTATTTTTCTTTCTTTAATTTCACTTGTTGTTTATAGTTTTGGGTCCAGCCAGAATATTCAAAATAACGATAATGCTTGTTTTGCATGGGCAGTCACATCCGCTTAGCCCATCATTCATCAGTTCTAGACTTTACAGGTATTGAAATGCCGGTTCAAGCAAAAGACATATCTAAATTTGAAACTTTAAATGATATATCGATAAATCTATATGGATTGGAGCAACAATCCGAAAATAATAAATATGAAGTTGTGGGACCACTTCATTATTCTGGACGCCGAATTAAGAAGCATATCAACTTGCTTTTACTATTTGAAGGTGTTAAAACCCACTACTGTTGGATAAAAGACCTTTCACGTTTGGTAAGAAGTCAAATTACATCACACAATACAAAACTTTATTTTTGTGATGGTTGTTTGATTCACTTTTATACTCCACAACATTTGCTACGTCATCAGCAACAGGATTGTGGCCAGGTTTATGTTAACACACCTTCCACTGAATGGAAGAAAGATAAATATGGTAGATTGATTAAGGAAAATATTTTAAAGTTTAATAGCTATGAAAAACAATTAAAAATACCATTAGTGGTCTATGCAGATTGTGAGACAACTTTGCAACCAATGGAGGTTTGTCAACCAGATCCCAACAGATCATATACAATTTGCATATATAATAAAGTGTTCATTTGACGTTTCACTTTTAAAATTTGAGCTTTATCGTGGACCAGATGCCGCCCAAGAATTTATAAAAAGGCTCGAGTGTGACCTAAAAGAGCTGTATAATAACACACAAGAAAGGTTTTTAAAACAATCAGCAAAAACGTGTGGCATTTGTGATGAACCTTTTGCAGCAGAAGAAAAAATTGTGACTGATCATTATCACATAACAGGGAAAAAGCGCTATCTTGCCACACACTCAATATGCAACTTACAACATAAGATACCATCATTCATACCAATATTTTTCCAAAATCTAAGCGGTTATGACTGTCACATGTTTATCAAGGAGCTGTGTTACAATTCATTCACCAAATCACTCTATGTAGACAACTATAAAGACTCAGAGGGAAAGATGGTAAACAAATATTTAAAAATGCGATTTCTAGACAGCTTTGAATTTTTGGCAGGCTCGCTGGATACTCTTAGCAAGTAATTGGATACTAATATGTTTTTGGAGACACGAAAACACTTTAACACCCAAGAAAATACTCTGCCAATATATGGGCACCTAAGCTCACACTAGGTTCTATAGATGTAGAGTACGGGTGTACGGGTGAGCTAATATAACTAAAAACTTAAATATATTTTATTCAACTCGAAACTCAATTACCTATCGTTTGATACCACACAAACCATGTTTTGACTTAAACTCTAATTTTTGAAATCTACCTCCACCCTTTGTTAAAAAAAAACTAAAATTTGGTTTGTTTAACTCCAGACTCAATTACCTTTCATTTGATATCACACACGCCATATTTTAACTTAAATTCTATTTTTTTTAATCTACCCCCACCCTTTTATTTGGCTTGTGCTCGGTGGATTTTCTTGGTACGGGTGTACGGGTGAGCTAATAAAACTAAAAACTTAAATATATTTTATTCAACTCCAAACTCAATTACCTATCGTTTGATACCACACAAGCCATGTTTTAAGTTAAACTCTAATTTTTTTAATATACCCCCACCCTTTTTTTAACTAAAATTAATTTTGTTTAACTGCAGACTTAATTACCTTTCGTTTGATATCACGCACGACATATTTTCACATAAACTCTAATTTTTTTAATCTACCCCCACCCTTTATTTGGCTTGTGCTCGGTGGATTTTGTTGATTTTTAAATGGGACCATCTCGAGGCAAGATCCAGCCTAGGTACCAAATTTTATTAAAATCGGACAAGCGGTTTTTGAGTTACAGTTGACAGACAGACAGACAGACAGATAGACAGACAGACAGACAGACAGACAGACAGACAGACAGACAGACAGACAGACAGACAGACAGACAGACAGACAGACAGACAGACAGACAGACAGACAGACAGACAGACAGACAGACAGACAGACAGACAGACAGACAGACAGACAGACAGACAGACAGACAGACAGACAGACAGACAGACAGACAGACAGACAGACAGACAGACAGACAGCCAGCCAGCCAGCCAGCCAGCCAGCCAGCCAGCCAGCCAGCCAGCCAGCCAGCCAGCCAGCCAGCCAGCCAGCCAGCCAGCCAGCCAGCCAGCCAGCCAGCCAGC
Organism: Aspidapion aeneum; assembly: GCA_963576565.1. Lineage (NCBI taxonomy): Eukaryota > Metazoa > Arthropoda > Insecta > Coleoptera > Brentidae > Aspidapion > Aspidapion aeneum. The sequence goes on from OY755043.1 coordinate 72,648,660, forward strand.
CAGCCAGCCAGCCAGCCAGCCAGCCAGCCAGCCAGCCAGCCAGCCAGCCAGCCAGCCAGCCAGACAGACAGACAGACGGCGCAACAAAAAAGTTTCAAAATCATCTGAAACGCAAAGATATATAAAAATTTTTGAAATCGGAGCAACTTTTTTTTCTCGAAAAAATTAGGATAACTATAGCTCACACTACTATAGTATAGTAGTAGTGTGAGCTAAAATTGATTTAATGCGTCAAAAGGGTGATTTTCCCTACAGTTATTTAACAGATTTAAATAAATTGGAGGACAAAAACCTGCCAACAAAAGATCAATTTTATGATCATCTAAGAGAAGAACATATATCTGATGATGATTACGAGCGAGCAAAGAAAGTGTGGGAGGTGTTTAACTGTCAGAATTTGGGTGAATATGCCGACTTATATTTATTAAATGATTGTTTGTTACTAACCGATGTTTTTGAAGAATTTAGGAGCAAATCAATAAATACATACAGGCTTGATTCTGCTCAATATTTTACTCTTCCATCTCTATCATCTGACTGCATGTTGAAAATGACTAAAGTCGAATTGGAGCTGCTTACAGACATCGACATGCTCCATTTCTTTAAAAAAGGAATAAGGGGTGGAATTAGCCAGTGTAGTGAGAGTTTACACTATGCAAATAACAAATACATACCCGAATATGATCCAAATAAGCCCTCCTCCTACATAATGTATCTTGATGCAACGAATCTATACGGGCATAGCATGTCTCAAACTCTTTCAACAGGAGGATTTAGATGGTTAAAAGAACAAGAAACTTCAAGTTTTAATGTCCTCGATATACCAGATAACAACGAATTAGGTTATATTCTGGAAGTGGATATATGCTATCCCAGAGAATTGCATGACAAACATGCTGATTTTCCCTTTTTAGCTGAGAACATAATACCACCTGGATCAAAATCCAAAATTCCCAAACTAATTCCAAATCTATATGATAAAAACAAATACATTATACATAACAGGAATTTAAAACAGGAGGTTCAAAATGGTCTAAAGATTACCAAAATTAACAGAATAATCCAGTTTCAACAATCAGAGTGGTTGAAAGAATACATCGATACAAATACCGACTTACGAAATAAAAGTAAAAGCAGTTTTGAACGTGATTTATACAAATTATTCAACAACGCCGTCTTTGGAAAAACAATGGAAAATGTAGACAAATATAATGACATCAAACTTGTAACAAGTTGGAACAGTTATTTAAGAAGAGACGGTGCGAGATCCCTATTGAGCAGACCAAATTATAAAAGTTCCTCAATCTTCACCGAAAACCTTGTTGCCATCCAGATGGAAAAATTAAAAATTTGCTATAACAAACCCATATACTTGGGTTTCTGTATTCTAGATCTCTCTAAAACGGTGATGTATGAGTTTTTCTATAACGTTATAAAAAAGGAATTTGGATCAAATGCGACAATGATGTACTGCGACACAGATTCTCAAATAATTAAGGTTCTTACTGACGATATTTATAAATTTATCAAAGAAAATCCCCAAAACTTCGATACATCCAACTATAATGAGAATAACAAATATAATATACCGAAAAATCCCTCTATATTGGGTAGAATGAAGGATGAATTTGCTGGAGAGCCAATTTAAACGTTCATAGGAACCGGTGCTAAGCCATATTACGTGAAATCTCTTTCGAAAGAAACCAAAAAGTCAAAAGGTGTTAAGAAATATGTCATTAACAAGAACCTAACAGAACTGGATTACCTAAATGTCATGAGAGAGAGACAAGGAATAATATTCGTAAGATGAACAATTTTAGATCTGATATGCATGTCGTTTATACAGAGATTATTAATAAAGTCGTCCTGTCACATCACGATAATAAAAGATTCCTAATACCGAACACGACATGCACACTACCTTGGGGGCACTATGACATTGATCAGTGACTAAATAATGTATTTTTTTTAGTTTGTAGAAAAAATTTAAATTGTACTATTTTTTATGCGTCTTCTTAGAAACTTATAACTAAAAATGTATAAATTTTAGTGGTTCATATAGGGTATCTCATTTTTTATTTGTTTATTTTAATTTCTGTTATTTAAAGGATGTAGTATTTAAAGGAAGGAATTGTACAGAATGCTATTTTTTATTTTAAGCCTATAATAAAGGGATTATTAATTAAAAAACACATTGTTTTTATTGCAAATGTTTATTAATTCTCCGAATATATAAAGTATCATTTACAACTTTTTGTAAGTTAATAAATAAAAGCTCTTTTATAATACATATTTCTAAACTATCAACTAACTTTGCTAAACTATTTAAGACAAAGAAAACATGTGAATACTGTTCATCAAAACACAGAGTACCCTCAACTTTAACAAATCGATTATCAAAACCATTAAAGTTTATTCTAACAAGTGTTTCGATTTGGCCTGCAAAAAAGATTCCAAATATAAAAATTCTTCCAAGTCATTTTGAAACAAGATGATGTTTTTATTATTTCTTGCAAATTTAACAACTTTCACTTCTCCCAAAATATCAGGTAATATGGAAAATTTAGTAAATATTCATTCAGATTGTGGGCATTGACTTTTTAAAAAGTAGTTTTCGTAAATATCTCTTAAAATTTATATATATATATATATATATATATATATATTTTAATAAGCAAACTTTAATAGCGTCTGCGCACTGAATCACACCCCTCATTTTTATGACCTATATAAGGAGGAATCACTCCACGCCAGATTCATAATTAACCAGTAACAGTGAATAAGAAGATGTATTACGGTGACTCCAGTTGTACCAGTTTTGGTAGTGATTACTCTTCCGGATGCCATTCCAGACCTGGTTTTGAAAATGATGTAGACAACAATACTTGGAACGCTCTCCAACTAATTTGTGAAAGCATACTTCGGTTGAATGATGGGTATAATATGCTTAGTACTGGACTACACGTTTCGCTGGTAGAAGAATTTACTCCAATTATTAAACTCGAGAATAGTGTTGATAAGAAATGGGTGTGCATAAACCCGCATATTTTATTTATAATTTTTGTTTTTAGTCTGCAGTCTGTAAATTCCTTTGTTAGCTTTAAAAGATTAAACTTTTAAAAAAACTTGCTGCTTCATTTCATACATTTCCAAAATCTTTTTTAACTCTTGCAAATTGTTTAAATGCTTTTCCAGACGACGATGATATTTCTCTTGTTGCAACTTTTGTCGTACACTATGTGAGGGCTCGAGATTCTCCTTCCGTACATGAGAGGAATCTTTAGAGCGAGCATAGCGTTCGGCTATGCACCTCCAACATGGAGAAAGGCAACCGTAGTCTTTATCCCTAAGGCGGGGAGAAGAGACTACACAGCAGCCAAATCCTACCGGCCCATAAGTCTGACATCTTTTATGATGAAGGCAATGGAGAAGATTGTTGACCGACACCTTCTAGGAGGAGTCTTGGCAAACAACCCATTCCACAGAAATCAGCATGCCTACATGGAGGGCAAGTCAACTGACTCGGCCATACATGCAGTAGTGCATAAGGCAGAGAAGGCCCTTCAATTCAAGCAATACGCACTTGCGGTGTTCTTTGACATAGAAGGGGCTTTCAACAAGGCCAAAGTGCAGATGATAACATCCGCCCTTCAAGAGAGGGGGGCAGAAACCCCCATTATTGAATGGGTAAGATCTGCACTAAATCAACGAGCAATACAAGCTACATTGGGGGAGTCAACGGTCAGGATTAGGGTCACGGGAGGATGCCCACAAGGCAGTTGCCTGTCGCCCCACCTGTGGTGCCTGATTATGAACACCTTACTGAAGCGCTTGTCAGAGAACGGATTCGACGCCTATGCCTATGCACATGATGGCGTGGTGGAAGTGGTTGGTCGCTTCCTTAACGTTGTCTGCAGTAGAATGCAAATGGCTGTTCGCATCATAGAAGACTGGTTCCAAGAAAATGGACTCTCTGTTAACCCAGGTAAAACAGAGATGATACTGTTCACCAGAAAGAGAAAAATCGAAGGTTTTAGAGCATTCGTGATGTACGAAAGACCCCTAGCTGACCAAAGCTGAAGTGCCTGGGTGTCATTCTTGATAGCGGACTCACCTGGACGCCACATGTTACCAATATGATCGTAAAGGTCCAGGCAACAATGTGGCAGCTACGACGGGTAGTCGGCAGGACCTGGGGACTATCCCCCAGGACCCTCGACTGGATGTACACGGCAATACTGAGACCGAGGATCCAATACGGATCCATAGTCTGGTGGCCGGCAGTGGAGAAAACGACCACATCCCTAAAACTCAGAAGCCTACAGGGGCTGATGTGTAGAGGGATAACTATAAGAACTACCCCGATCCTGGCCCTAGAGACAATTCTGGGACTACCATCGCTACCAACTTGGATCAAGAGGGAGGCGATGGGGACCTACCTACGTCTAAGGGACACGGGTCAGTGGAGAGGAAGAGGGGAAACAGCCGGTCATCTAGCTATAGAAGAGCTGACAATTAGAGAAATCCCCCTCACGTCAAAGACGGTCAGCAGAGCACACGCACCTTGGAGGCTCGAGAAGAGGTACAAAATCCACATCCCAGACAGGGAAGCATGGCAGAGAGACGAAATGATGTTAGAGGAGAGCGCTTTAGTTTGCTACACTGATGGATCCAAACTATCAGAGAGGCAAACCACAGGAGCGGGAGTATACGTGGAAAAACTAGAAGTTCAGAAGACCTACTCGCTCGGTGAGCAGGCTACTGTTTTTCAAGCAGAAGTCTACGCCATAATAATGGCGGCAACCCTAGAAGAGGTTCGGAACAGCGAAGAGGAGCTTATATATATATGCTCTGACAGTCAAGCTACCCTGAAGGCGCTAAACGCACCCAAGATTGCTGACGGCTTGGTGGAAGAATGCGCAGAGGCGCTGGAGACCCTAAGCGATGGCAAACGGGTGACGCTGGTTTGGGTTCCGGGACATACGGGGGTACCAGGCAACGAGAAGGCGGACGAACTCGCACGACTCGGGCCAGGAACCGCCTATGTAGGACCGGAGCCACTTTTGGGCGTGACAAAAAGACAAGTGCAAAGCGAACTCAACAAATGGGCCCAGGACGCGCTATTAAACTCCTGGGAAACAGGAACGGGTTGCAGACAGACCAGAGAATTCGTAGACCGTCCAAAAGCGACCATAATTAGATGGATGCTGGGACGGACACGAAAAGACCTCGGACTGCTGATAGGTACTCTAACCGGACATAACCGGTTGAGGAGGCACATGACACGTATAGGAGTCGAGAATGACCCTACCTGCCCAGCCTGTGGACAGAAAGAAGAGACATCAAGACACCTTGTGGCAGAATGCGAGGCCTACGCAAGGATGAGACAACAGGCACTCGGAGCGCCAACTCTGAGCGAGGAAGAACTGCACATGCTCAAACGGGCAGACTTACTGGACTTTGTAAACAGAACAGGAAGGCCCAATGAGTTACCCGACCATCAAAGGGAAGTGCAGAGAGTGGGTTAAGGGACATACTTGGGGCATGGCAAAAAGGGCCTACTCTGGCCTACTTGTCAGACCTGCGGGTCAACCCCCCCCCCCCACTACTACTACTACTACTATGTGATGGCATTGTAAACACTAAAAACTGTTGCGACTGTTGGTCTTATATATAAAAAATTATACAGTGGGTTGTAGGAAAACATTTTATTATATATCACGAGACAGAATGCGGTTGTTTTTGCTGGAACGTCTTTGTGAGTTTCATAAGTTACTCTCATACTAATGTTGGCAGATTGCAAAGTATCCCTCTGAAAGATTGTATCAATATACAGCAATGGCGCATATCTTACCCATTCAATAATGGGGGTTTCTGCCCCCCTCTCTTGAAGGGCGGATGTTATCATCTGCACTTTGGCCTTGTCGAAAGCCCCTTCTATGTCAAAGAACACCGCAAGTGCGTATTGCTTGAATTGAAGAGCCTTCTCTGCCTTATGCACTACTGCATGTATGGCCGAGTCAGTTGACTTGCCCTCCATGTAGGCATGCTGACTTCTGTGGAATGGGTTGTTTGCCAAGACTCCTCCTAGAAGGTGTCGGTCAACAATCTTCTCCATTGCCTTCATCATAAAAGATGTCAGACTTATGGGCCGGTAGGATTTGGCTGCTGTGTAGTCTCTTCTCCCCGCCTTAGGGATAAAGACTACGGTTGCCTTTCTCCATGTTGGAGGTGCATAGCCGAACGCTATGCTCGCTCTAAAGATTCCTCTCATGTACGGAAGAGAAATATCATCGTCGTCTGGAAAAGTATTTAAACAATTTGCAAGAGTTAAAAAAGATTTTGGAAATGTATGAAATGAAGCAGCAAGTTTTTTAAAAGGTTTAATCTTTTAAAGCTAACAAAGGAATTTACAGACTTTGCAGACTAAAAACAAAAATTATAAATAAAATATGCGGGTTTATGCACACCCATTTCTTATCAACACTATTCTCGAGTTTAATAATTGGAGTAAATTCTTCTACCAGCGAAACATGTAGTCCAGTACTAAGCATATTATATCCATCATTCAACCGAAGTATGCTTTCACAAATTAGTTGGAGGGCGTTCCAAGTATTGTTGTCTACATCATTTTCAAAACCAGGTCCGGAATGGTATCCGGAAGAGTAATCACTACCAAAACTGGTACAACTGGAGTCACTGTAATACATCTTCTTACTCACTGTTACTGGTTAATTATGAATCTGGCGTGGAGTGATTCCTCCTTATATAGGTCATAAAAATGAGGGGTGTGATTCAGTGCGCAGACGCTATTAAAGTTTGCTTATTAAATATATATATATATATATATATATATATATATATATATATATATATATATATATATATATATATATATTGATAAAGGGTACGTAGCCACCTCAAAATAAAGTATATAAACTACGCTGTCATCTCATATATAACGTTGTCACCTCACTTTTTTGAGGTGCCAACGTTTTTCAATAAAAATTTCAGGGATGACTCCTGACACACTCAGCAAGCTGTGTGCAAAATTTTGTTCTGAGGTCACAAAATGGTATATATAGCTACTTTTTGGCTGTGTAGTTCACGTATCTACCGGTGGCGCTAGCGGCGCTTTTTTTGAAACTAAACGGTCTACTAAGTCACCTCGGTGGTATAAAAGGTATTTTGCGTGTTAAGACCGCGTCGCACCGACCTCAGAAATTTGGCAACCTTGTGGTTTAGATTTTAGAGACGGGTTTCTTTGTTGTATGTAATTTCAGATATTACCTGCTTTTTACCCTTGGAATGTTTAATCGAATTCTTGGAAACGTCTCGGGTCTGATATTTTAGAAGGGGCTTTGTAGACAATTATTATTGTATTTTTTATCTTATTAAAATAATTGAACTAATTTTGTTAGTCTTCCTACATTTCTTTGAATATTCTGGTAGTTTTGGACGGTTGATTGATTGCTTTTGTAATACATTAAGTATTTGCGACAGCTATTCAACCCTGTGCTATGGGCTTTAGACTTAAAATTAGTTAAGTAGTTTAATCATTAGAGACATAAAATGCGGTTTTTGGTGCAAAAGGTCCGAAACTTGGCACAATTATAGGGTTGACTGTCCATAATATTCAAGGAAGTTTTTTTAAAAAAATGGCGCACAAATTCTGTTTTTCTAAAATCCCTTGGTGTTTGTAAAAGAGTTTGAAACTAAATTTTATACGAAAATGCTAAAAAGTGTTTTTGTTAGAGTAATAGTTTTCGAGGTATGATATCAACCATTTTGTCGTCATTTTTGAATTTGCACAATTTCCTTTTTTTGGTGGCCTTTAACTTAAAAACGACTCATTTTTGAGAATGATTGTAATGACATTAAACAAAGATTGATAGATATTCTACAAAAAGTATCAATTAGTTGCATGTGTAATATTCTTGCTAGGATACAAACCACAAAGTGTTAAAGATATCCCCTCCATATATTTCTTTCTATATTATAAGCAAAATAAACTGAAATTATTAGGTTTTATCCAATTTTCTAAATACTAAGTACTTAAGAGAAAATGCATAATAAAGTTTTTTGTAGAAAACTCCATTGACGTCCCAATTATGGGGCTATTTTTAAAGATCACAAAAAAAATCCGTATTATTTTATGTTCTATTCAAACCTATCCCATACACAAAGGATGTTTATTTTGCTTGGGGCAAAGATTTATAATGAATTTCCTAAAGCAATAAAGATACTATGTTTTAAATCATTTGTCAAAATATTAAAAGAGTTTGTATTTTCCGATTTTAATCTTTCTATTTTTTCAAAAGCCTTTATTATGCCTACTTATCAGTGTCCGTAAAGTGTAGAATCACGAATTTTTTTAAAAAGTTGCAAGCCTTTTAGAAAAAAGCTTGGATATCAAATAAAGATTTAAAATACGAGTTAGAAAAGGCTATGGTTAATTATACAGGATGTTCCAGAAAAAGCTATGACATAAACTTATGTTTCTTTAAATAGGACACCCGGTATATTTTTTCACATTTGACTTTGATAGGTCATTACAAATGTGGTACACTTTTGTTAAGGTATCTCCATACCTAAACACTTAATAAAAGACATTTGTATGAAATAAGTTTTTTTAGCACCCTGATTGGTCAAATAGAGTTAAAAGTAATCATGAAGTACGTCATTTATTTAATAACAAACATGTCATCCAATGAACGGTCTCTAAATCAGCAATAATGGGTGATTCCAGACTTTACGTTATTCCAGACACTACTTATCAAAGTAATTTGACCTGTACCTATACCTATAGCATATGGGTTTATGTGAATGCATGTGTGTGTGTGTGTGTATGTGTCTGTAAAAAATAATAAATATTTATTTCTTTATTTATAGTATATGTAAAGAGTTTGTTTTTGACAGGAAGAGTTTAGTATTATAATTAAAATTATTAGTTTAAAAATTAAGTAATAAACAGTAGTTACTTAGTCAATGTTCTTAAAGTTTTTAAAATTTTAATAAGCTATTTTTAGTTACTTAATTTTTTTCTTGTATTCTATCTTTTGTTTGTAGGTAAAAGCACTACAGGATTAAATTTTTTGCTTTCAGCACTAATAAAAGAATTAAAAAATTTATTATAAAAATGTTAGAATTTCTGTATTTACATTTAAAATGTGTGGAATAAATCTTGAAACTTGAATCATATATAAGAAATTTGATGAAGAATATAAAAAGTTTGTGAGATAAACGCAGAAAATCGTCGTGAGGTTCAGTTTGGTGAGGAGGTTAATTCTAGGGTAGAGGGGGTTTCCTTAAGGACACCTATCGTAAATGCAAGCTTTATAGGAAGCAAAGCCTGACATTGATTTTCTATTTTTTGGTTATTATTTTTGACATTTTTTCCTCGGTTTTGCACCTTAGGTTTCCTACTAGGAGTTCACAACCAAAATGTCAAATCCTTATAAATTTGTTCATCTAGTCGTCATTTTTACGCCTAATTTGCTTCGACTATAAAATACGATGTCCAAAAAAAGTGTTATAAATAAAAGAAAATTGAAGCCAACATTTACCGTTGTGTAGGTATGAAGGGCAGCAATTTATAAGTAATTCTTTTTGTGGTGGCAAATAACTTTTTATAGATATGTGTGTCAATTTAAAAACTTTTAAAAACGCCTCGGATTTAAAAAATTTTTTATTAAGAAAATCCGGTTTTTAATAATGATAAATCTTTGACTAACTTACTTAGCCAATTTTATATTAAAAAAATGAGTCAACAAACATGTTAAAAAGATACTTTACTATTTCCAGTTTTTTACTTAAAAATACCTCCGTAAGTTTGAACCAAAACGGATTTAGCAAAAAAAACAAATGTCATATTACTAGGGTTTTATTCGAATTTGAAAGAATAAGGATGCGACTTTTTTACTTAATTTGCGCCAACATAGCCAATTCTTAAAACACTTGACTAATTTAAAATAATGATAATGCCAGGAAAAAGAATTAACGTTAAATTAATCGGACAAAAATGCGCGTTTTTAGTGTTTTTAACCTGGTCAGGCTAGCAAAAACAAAAAAATCACTTTGATTTAATTTGCGATGTTTTGTCACGCGCTATTTAGTTTTTTCTTCAATAAGAAGAACCACTATAGCAGCTACGTCCCTGGCCGTAACTTATATTCAATGTCTTTGGAGGAATTCAGCTATTTCAAGAGAAGAAAAAAACTTACTCCTACTAATCTTTGCTTTTTAAGCGACAAAACAAGAGTGAAAATCGCAGCAAAGCAAGTTGTTTTGAAAATATATTTTTTTTAAAAAAATTGAGATAACGCCGAAACTGCGTTATTATGGTGTGTTTGAAGCTATCTGAGCAATATCGTTGTGACGTCTGTCTGCGTGTATCTCTGTCCGTAACACGATAGCTCCTAAACCGCTGAACCCATTTTTAGGTGAAATAGTGTTTGACATTCTAACGAGCTGAATAGATTTTGGTCCAAATCCACTAATGCTTGATAGTTTTTTGACAATTAATTTTTTTTTAAATGCGAACTTTTTAACGGAGCATCTTAACAATATGCGGCTTTGGAAATATAATGGAGCACTTTTATCTTAATAATTTGTGTAATACCTTGAAACTTCATAAAAGCCTTCGTTTCTGAGATATGTACAAAAAACTGAAAACGGGAAGTGTTCTAATAGGCTAGCTAGAAAGGTATCAGATCCGTCATGGATCTGTTTATTTTATTTCAGAAAATTGCATTTAAATACAGTCAATTTTTATGTTTCCGTGGCATTTTTCAGGGGATAATGTGAAGTTGCATAATATTTTTCATATTGTTGGAGTGCACAAATAATACGAGTTGAACCAGGATTACGTATAAGTAATCCTGGGCTAACTCGGAAATTATTAGTATACTTAAATAGGAATTTAATACTTTGGTACAAATTTAAATAACCCAAAACCAACTCAGAGAAATTCGTTTTGAAAAAATATGTAACTACAAATACTATAAACTGAAGAAAGTTGCTGTCAAGATTTGGCAATTTTGCAAAGCAGGATAATAGGAAACTATGCAAATTTTTCATTACATTAACCTCTCACAAGGTGCAGGAAAATATTAATAATAAGCTGTATATACAGGGTGATGCATTTGCAATATAGCGAATAAAAATTATAATTTTATTATGACTTTCTTGGAAATTAAATGATAAAGAATGTAATTTACAAATTCTGACATCACGTGACATTTGAGCCTTTTGGGTGCTGGTGGTTATTACTAGATTTATAATATGCGCGTTGGGCTGTGGCGTGGGCAAACACAATATCCTGCATATGTTTTTTTCTGTTTTAAACGGCTTAACTAACTATTACAACTCCTTTTTTATTCAATTTACTTTCACGGATAAATTAAAAAATATTCAAAATTCTGTCATATCCATCATGTCATAATCATTGCAAACCAAAAAATATACAAATTAATATAAACTATTAAATTTATTAGCATTACAAAAACTGTATTTTTGACAGTTCCCTTTTATTTGTTTATCGGATCTATGTGTAGAATTTTTGACAGTAAGTAAACCAAGTCGCCGTCGTGGTGTAGTGGTAGCAGTGTTTGTTTCCCACACCAGCGACCCGGGTTCGATTCCTGGCTAGGTACTTGGTTGTTTGTGTTTGTTTAAAAATGCTTTAACTTTGCTAAAACTCTGCGAAACTGGGCGATTGATCCTGATTGGATGGAAAGTCCCAGTATAAATAAAAAAAAAAAAAAAAAAAGTAAACTATTTCCCAACAAAAATTGTATTTAGGACTTTCAAGCTATGCAACATTTCTGAGATCACACGTCTCAAAATGAGTATTTCAAAAAAAATAACAGCCCGTTTTTCTATAATGAAAAAATAAAGGTACGGTTTTTTATATAAAGACAGTACGTTGCCACCATTAATCTTGTCTTACAAACTTTTGCAACGTTTTAAAGTTGTAATATTTCCTAAAGTGTCCCTAAATAAAAGTAAAACGTTGTTACCTTGTATGTAATATATAAATTTAGTCAGATAAAGCTAATACGTTGCTTATAGGTTAGGGTAGATATACGCCATACGTTATCACCTCAATAAAACCGGCAACAGTGCCTGAGGTGGCAGGACATAGCACATATCCAAAGGTTGTATATTGGCCTGAGGTCCGAACGTATTCCACGTATTTATCAAATATTTTTAAAAAAAATCTTTAACCCTCTTTTGAAATTCTGGTAAAGGAAGTTCCCCTCATCTCATATATGTACCTATATATGTGGTAACACTAGAAATAGGTGAGGTCAGGTCGTCATATCCTTAACGCTGAGGTGACAACGGCGCGTGCATCAATATATATATATATATATATATATATATATATATATATATATATATATATATATATATATATATATATATATATAAAATTTTAAGAGATATTTACGAAAACTACTTTTTAAAAGGTCAACGCAATCTGAATGGAAATTTACAAAATTTTCCATATTACCTGATATTTTGGGAGAAGTGAAAGTTGTTAAATTTGCAAAAAATAATAAAAACATCATCTTGTTTCAAAATGACTTGGAAGAATTTTTATATTTGGAATCTTTTTTGCAGGACAAAATCGAAACACTTGTTAGAATAAACTTTAATGGTTTTTATAATCGATTTGTTAAAGCGAGTACTTTGTGTTTTAATGAACAGTATTCACATGTTTTCTTTGTCTTGAATAGTTTAGCAAAGTTAGTTGATAATTTAGAAATATGTATTATAAAAGAGCTTTTATTTATTAACTCACAAAAAGTTGTAAATGATACTTTATATATTCGGAGAATTAATAAACATTTGCAATAAAAACAATGTGTTTTTTATTTCAATCAATGTTTGGAGGATTAAAATTGGCTTTTAAAGTGGGTGAAGTTATTGTAAAAGACATGTCTAAAGACTGATTGTAAGCGTGTCGCGGCTGAGTATATACAAATATATGTATATGTATATATATATATATATATATATATATATATATATATATATATATATATATATATATATATATATATATATATATATATATATATATTTATATATATATATATGAGTATATACAAATATATGTATATGTATATATATATATATATATATGTGTATATATATATATATATATATATATATATATATATATATATATATAAGTTCAAACCAACGATAATGACTTAAGTATTAACAATGGCTTGTGACAAGAAAGATTGTATGCCCGCAATTAGAAAAACGATAACTGCAGTGGACTGTATATATTTTAATTAATGAAAGCGCAAACAAACATAATATAAATATATTGATACGAAATCACGAAATAATCAAAAGGTCCATAGTTAATTGCTGGTACCACACAACGGAAATCAGAAACAAAGCACTCACCAGTTTGCAGCCAATTTCTCCACGTTCCAGGGGCCCCTGTCTTGATCTAATGATGGCACCACGTAGCTGAAGGGCTGAAGTTTCTAGTTCTATGTTCTAGTGTAGAAATTTATAATAGTTGGAGAAAGTAAATTAACACGCCATTTTCTCGAGGCGGTAGAAAAGGATCTCACTGATTGTTGGTGCGCATCCAATTGTGTGGTTTTAAAATTAAAAACAACCGCGAAATTTAGCGGGAGCTAACATAACTGCCCTCCAAAACACACAATTTTAGAATCTCAACCGGACAGATATAGATATAAGAAAAATGATCGACCGATAAATATAAATGAATGAAAACAGATAAGTATCGTAAGTTTATTTAGAGATAACGAAACCCGAAAAAGGCAAAACAAACAAACAAAAATTCAAAAAAAATAAAAATAAAGAAAAACCTATTGTAATACCCGGTAATAGGTAGAAAAATTAAAATTAGTTTTAATTTGGCAAGAGGCACAGTTTTACAACTGGCCGCTTGTAAACACCGGTAGCCGTTCGTACCGTCGCAACACGCACTTGACCGTCTCCGCCGGGATGCAGTTCGATGACCTGACCGACAGGCCATTTCAAAGGTGATTGAATGTGATCACTCGTTATGATAACCAAATCATTTAATTTGATATTTGGGGACGAATCAGCCCACTTGTGTCGCTGTTGTAGCGTATGCAAATACTCTACAGAATACCGTTTCCAAAAATCATTATGTAGTTTTTGGATTAGTTGCCATCTCGAGAGCCGATTTAGGGGAACCTCGGACAAATCTGACTCCGAAATTTCTGAATTAAGGGGTTCAAGGGTCAAAAAATGCCCAGGGGTAAGAGGTTGAAGATCGTGTGGGTCTGAAGAGGCAGGAGATAAAGGGCGACTATTAAGTACAGCTTCTATGCGACATGTAAGGGTGGACATTTCCATGATGGACAACTTCTGGTCGCCGACAACTCGAACAAAGTGAGTTTTAAAACTTTTGACGCCAGCTTCTGCCAGGCCATTGAAATGTGGACTGAGAGGAGGTCCCAGATGCCAACGAATAGAAAGTCTGGTGGACGCACTTCTTGCGTAATCAAGTAATTGGTTACGAAACCCTATAAAATTACTGCCCTGACCTGACCAGCATTGCGTCACGCTTCCACGTCTGGAAATGAATCGATGGAATGCACCTACAAACCCTTCGGTGGACAGTTCCATGGTTAATTCCAAATGCACGCAATGTGTGGCCGTACAGACAAACACACAGACATACGATTTGAAAGCTTTACAACCACGGTAACGATGAGGAATCACAAAGAAAGGTCCACAAAAGTCGATGGCTACACTCGAAAAAGGTTTAAGTTGATTGATTCGATGAGCGGGAAGTGAACTCATTATGGGCGGTCTATAGGGTTTAGGGTTGATTCTAAAACATTGCAAGCACTTGGATATGGTTCTTTGAATTGCCCGTCTGGCAGATAATATCCAAAATTGCTGTAGATTATGTAATGTTTTAAACCCAGGATGAAGGTATTGTCGATGAGTGGACCCGATAAGAAGAGTAGTTAAACGATGGTTACTCGAAAGTAAGACGGGGTGTTTTGCAGAATAAGACAAAAGGTCAGATTTTTGTAATCTGCCACCGACTCTAATGATATTATTTTCATCAAGAAAAGGTGAAAGTTTTCGAAAAGGTTTCGGTATTGGTTTATCCTTAGATAACGCGGAAAAAAGCTCAGAAAAACAAAAACCTTGAACGCGTTTGATAAGAAGGTATAACGCACTTTGCATCTCACCGGTGGTAGGAAAAACAATATTTTCAAAAATAATTTTTTGGTCCGGTGGATTAGTGGGTTTTTGATAGGAATGGTTTTGAAAAAGGTTAACTATTCGAAGGACATAACAAATGATACGTTGAATTTTTGATATAGATGAATATTTGATAAAAAGCTGATCTAAGAAGTTAACGTCAATTATCGCATTGCAACAGACCTTTGGCTTTTCCTCCAGATTAATATCTCCGAAATCAATCGGCATTTTTGATTTATGAAAATCGGGCCATTCGTTTTCGGGAGACCACAAAAACGACGGTGCGTTCCACCACATGTCATGTGAAATGAGCTGTGAGGGGGTGGCCCCTCGTGACGCAATATCGGCTGCATTTAAAGCAGAAGGAATGTAGCGCCATGAGTTTGAGGGAATGATTTCTTGGATTCTACTGACTCGATTTCCAACAAAGGTTTGCCAGCGATTAGGAGGGGATGAAAGCCAGTGCAATACGACTTGCCAATCGCAGAAAGCAACGATATTTGTAAAACGAAGTCAATTAATTCGCTTAAAAGAAATGCGCCTAGGAGTTCTAGCCTAGCCAAAGTTTGTGACTTTATAGGCGCGACCCTAGATTTTGCAGATATGAGAGAAACAGATATATTGTTTTCCTCTTCTACACGAAAATATACGACGCCTGCGTAGCCTCGAATTGAAGCTTCACAGAAGCCGATGATTTGACAGGTATTGATTTTTGACAGTTTGATTTGTCGGGGTAATTGAAAATTGGAAAGAAGCGGGAATTCAGAACGAAGTTTGTTCCAAGAGTCGATGATAGAAGAATCTGGTTCTTCGTCCCAGCCTATTTTCGATATCCACAACTGTTGCAAAATAAATTTTGCTTGTAGCAACAAGGGACAAAGAAAACCTAAGGGATCGAAGATTGTTTAGTTGGGGGTTTTTCCTTCATTCGGCATTGATAAGAAAAAATGTCGTTTTTTGGATGCCATTGAAGTCCTAAAACTTTGATAAAGTGTGGTTCCTCCTTGTCCAAAGAGAGAGGCATTTGACGATCGGATTCTGGCAATGTTGCCAATAACACAGGACAATTGCTTGCCCATTTTTTAAGTTCAAATCCTCCCGACTTTAATAAATCATTGAGTTCCATCTGTAGGGAAATGGCTTCAGAAAGCGAAAAGCTAGTTCCCAAGATATCGTCGATGTAAATTGACGTTTTTAGAACAGTACTAGCCATAGGAAAACGTTCCTTTTCTCTCTCTGCCAGCTCATTTAAGGTACGCATGGCTAGAAAAGGTGAGGATGTCATGCCAAAAGTGACAGTAGAAAGTTCCCACACTGAAAGTGGGTCCTGTGGAGAAAACCTCCAATATCCTTTGATAAGGACGGTGATAAGGATTGATAAGGACTTGACGGAACATCTGTTTGATATCAGCAATGTAGGCAATAGGATTAAGACGAAACGTAAGGAGTAAAGAAGCAATATCCTTTTGAAGTTTCGGTCCAGATAACAACGTGCCATTGAGACTAATATTCTTTGGGGTGACTGCCGAACAATCCCAGACTACCCTTAATTTTGTACTTAAGCTTTCCGGCTTTAGTACGCAATGATGTGCCAAAAAACATGATACGTCGACTTTTGGTTGACTAGAATCGATATAATCTTGCATGAAACTAGAATAGGCAGTGTACAGATCAGGATTTTTGAGTAATCTATTTTCTAGAAGTAAAAATCTACGATAAGCTTGCGGATAAGTATTTCCTAGGTCAGGGTTTATTTTATCTTTAAACGGAAGATCTACCATGAATCTACCGCTCGGTTGTCGTACGACACTCGCAGTAAAAATTGATTCCGCTTGTTTTTCTTCCTTTGATAAGATTTGTTTTTTAGGCAAATGTTCGATTTCCCAAAACCTAGGGATAATGACCTCTAACGAAGGTAAATGACTCGTTAAAAAACAACTGTTTCATTCCGTAGACCCAGCCAAAGATGGTTTCAAGGGCTGAAGGTTGCCCTATTTGTCCAAGAACCCTGCCCTCCTTGAATATCTGTGCGAATAGCTCGCAACCAATAACTAGGTCCACAGGTCTAGATTTGAAATAAGATGGGTCGGCAAGTTTAAGGTTTTCCAAGTGTTTCCACTGATTATCGTTCAAAGTGAATGTAGGCATATTGGAACATAGTTGTGGAACGACAATTGCTTCGAAATTAAGTAAAGGAGTGACCTGTCCTTGTAGCTTAATGTGACATTGAACGAGCCCTTTGGAAGTAAAAGAAGACATTTGATTTAATCCGAATATTTCAGTGGTGTAACTTCGCCCAGGAAGATTAAGACGCTGAATAAACTTTTCACTGATGAATCCTGTCTGTGATCCAGAATCAAGCAGTGCCCTTACAGGTTGAAAATTTCCGCAACCGTCCATAACATCTATTATGGCGGTGCATAAAAGAAAGGTACCTGAAGGTCCTGAGGTATTTAATGACACATGAAGATTATTGACAGGTGGTGTGTGAATGACAGGACTAGTATCTTGGCTTCCAGACTCTTTATTAGTTTCTAAGATATAAGTTAAAGTGTGGTGCCTTTTACTATTGCAAGTCCTGCATGAATATTTTGATTTGCACGTGTCTACCCCATGCGAGGGATGAAAACACGCTAGACATAATTTTTTCTGCTTGACGAAAGATAGGCGATCGATAGGCGAGAGGTCAAGAAATGTTTGACATTTCGAAAGCACGTGACCTTGATTACACCGGAAACATTTTATTCCCGTACTTGAATTAGTTGAGGTGCCAGCCAGTCCTATAAAAGGCGAATTGGATGATTTATAGGTAGGCTTTTGCCCAAACTGATTTTGCATAGAATTTGAATTTTGATAGGTAGGCTTTTGCCCAAAATGATTTTGCATAGAATTTGATTTTGGATAGGTAGGCACCTTTTTGGGTGCTGTTGATTGAGGAAGTGATTCCAAAACTTTACATCTTTTTTATAGAAATTGAAAAAGAGACTGAAAAGTGGGAATTTCGGTATTAGTATTGGCGTGACTCATTTCGAAATTTGAACGCGTCGGAATATCCAATTTTTCTAACAAAATGAAAAAAATAATACATTTCCAACTGTCAACGTCAAAACTAAGTGATTTTAAAATTTCTAGGGATTCTGAAAAGGTGTCAATTAAATTACGCAATTCTTTAGCTGACTCGTTTTTTAAGGTAGAGTTCATAATTGTGCTTAAAGCATCATTTGCGAGGTCTCGCTTGTTTTGATATCTATTGACTAATGGATCGTTCATACTCGTCTTTTGTCTAGTCTTTTGTCTTGGTTTAGTCATATGTCTTGTCATAAGAAAGTTAAAACCACTGTTTCTTATGGGAGTGTTCATACAATGTTTTTGCTTTTGTTTTTGATTAGTCTTTGTCTTAAGAGTTGCCAACTTTCAATCCTTAGGACAACGACTAAGACGAGTGACAGACATCAGCTGATATTTGTTGTTTTTTTTTTACAGGGCGTCCGAAGAGCGCAAGCGCGCGGCCGAAATTTTGAATTTACCGCCATTAATCATGTCTTTAACAGAAAATCTCAACCTAACCTCAAAATTTTATTTGTTTTTATTTTCTTTTTCGCTTTTGTTCTTTCGTGTCGGTGTTTCGTGCACAGATTAGGTTAAATAAGATTGTTTTGTGTAGAAAATGACTTTTGAAAGGGGGCCTTTTTATTGAAATTGATTTTTTTTTCACTGGGTTATGAGTATGACTAATCAAAAACAAAAGACGAGTATGAACAGCCGATTTTGTTTAAGACAGCTAAGACTAATCAAAGGACAAAGACTAATCAAAAACAAAAGACTAAGACGAGTATGAACAATACTTAATTTGTCGTAAGCAATTTTATAATTTTGATCAGATAAGCTAATCCCTGATATCAATTTTAAAGGCTCATCCTCGAGATATGAAAATAAATATTGAAGTTTTCGGACGTAACTTAGACTTTGATTTTGATCTATAATGTTATTAAAAAGATCGAAAAACCTTGGCCATAATTTTTTATCACCTCAAAATATGGGAATACCTAACTCTTTGAGTTTTGGAGTTTCGTTTTGTCGAACATATGATCCCGAAAAGGATGGGGCCTCAACCGCAAATATTTTAGAGTAAACCCCCTTACACGCATAAAAATATTTACGAGCTTCTGAAAGGATCGCATCTTGCGTTTTAAACTCCTCCTCATCCGAGTCGTCTATCATCATAATGACATCATTATGTGCCAACATGCATTTATCGAAGGTTTTATCCAAATCGGAATACCTCACTTGAAACTCGTTTCTCGCTTTTGCGTCCGTTGCCGCGGTTTGTGAAAACACATAACACTCGGTGATCGCAGATAAAAACCCTTGCGTTTTTGCACGGCTTTATTTTACCTTTGAAAATGACGAAATTGTCGGTAAATATACAATTAACGCTAAATTAATGCTTCTGAAATAGAAAAATGACGAATTATCGAAAATATGCACTAATTTATCGCAATTGATGAAAATTGTTTTAAATATCGAAATGGTATGGAACAAATCTAATCACAGAAATCGTGCTTGTTTGTTTTGATTGCTTCTCGATTTTTGTTTACTGAAATGACCACGCGGTAGACCCTGCGTTACCATAGCAGCGGACCGAAAACAGGTGAACTGCGCCGAAACCGAAGGTCAAACGATTGGCAAATTCAAGGCCGTGTGGTCGCCGTGTGAAAATGTGAAAATGGCTGCCTTAAAATACCGTCGAATGGACTTAATTTACTTATTCGGTCCGAAGGAACACTTTATGTATGCCCGCAATTAGAAAAACGATAACTGCAGTGGGCTGTATATATTTTATTAAATGAAGCGCGAACAAACATAAATATATTGATACGAAATCACGAAATAATTAAGGTCCATAGGTTAATTGCTGTTACCACACAACGGAAATCAGAAACAAAGCACTCACCAGTTTGCAGCCAATTTCTCCACGTTCCAGGGGCCCCTGTCTTGATCTAATGATGGCACCACGTAGCTGAAGGGCTGATGTTTCTAGTTCTATGCTTCAGTACACCAAAATCGAGCACTTTTAAGTGTAGAAATTTGTAATCGTTGGAGAAAGTAAATTAACACGTCATTTTCTCGAGGCGGTAGAAAAGGATCTCACTGATTGTTGGTGCGCATGTCGAAATGCGCAAAAATGTACTCTGTCCGTCATCCAATTGTGTGGTTTTAAAATTAAAAACAACCGCGAAATTTAGCGGGAGCTAACAAAGATCGTCGTCGTCGTGGTGTCTTAGCTGGGAAAAAACATAAAACACAAAAGAAGGGAGGTCGTGGTTTGGTAAATACCTTAATTAATAAACTACCTTTTGAAGTGCATTTATCAAAATATAATTACTGTGATCCCGGAACAAAGCTAAAGAAAAGATTGGCACGTAAAGATAAGGGTATTAATCCTTTGGACGAGGCGTGCAAAGAACACGACATTGCCTACACACAAAGTCAGATCTACCAACACCACGCTGATAAGGTTCTTGCATCAAAAGCAGCAAAATGAATAACAGCATCCGATGCTAGCTTTGGTGAAAAATTGTCTGCTGCAGGAGTTACAGGAATTATGAAAGTCAAAAGTAAATTTGGAATGGGTTTAAAGAGAAATCGACAACAAAACAAAAAGATCAAGAAAAAGAAACCTCCACGAATTGGTGGTAAAGGAATCTCGTTGAGCAACGCGATAAAACAAGCTCGTAAGAGTACTGTTGAAAAAAGATTTAAAAATTTACAAACTGTTACGAATAAAATTACATTTTGTGACAAGTGAATTTAAATATTTGCTTTAAAAAATAACCTCTAGCGACATCTTACGTGAGAGAGTTTAATTAGAATATTTTAAAAATAAAATGGTGACTTGCACGCTACCTGTCCGTAGTCAGGTTAAGCTCGAGATTATTGATTTTATGCAGAGAACTAACTGCTGGGATATAATAATAGAGGTTCATTTTGAATTTGTTTCAGTTTTGGAATAAGATCGAGTGAGTTGTCTGTCCCTTTTTTGTCATTGCGGTTGCGGTGAAACAGAGATAGAAAGAATTTTCTGGTTGTTCAACTTGTACGACAGATGTTGCGTAATTGGCCGTGTTGTATTTTAACCTAAAAAGCTTTGTTTTGCAAAGACTCTGAGATTGTTTATAAATTTAGTTACCAATAAAACAATAAACATAAGTTTTTTTGTAATTTAAATAAAGTGACTCAAAATTATTCAGTCAGTTTTAATCTTATTAATGAATACGGATTTGTGTTATTGATTTTCTGGAGAATGAAGATTTTGGGGTTTTAGGGAATCTGATTGGTCAGTGATTGCTATGCAGTTTGGGGAATTGAGAGGAATTGGATAAAAATCGCTCTCTTTTGTTCAGGCATTTGTCGAGAAACAAGGTATTTTAATTATGTTATAACATAGCCTTAAAAATTTTTTTGTTCATCAAGCATGGCTTGAATTTTTTTTTATAGGATAAATTAGAACTTTGCTCTAATTTTAATCAATGGTAATATGAAGGTATGGGTAGACCTCGTCAGATGTCTATCAGGGGAAATGAATCGACCCCTGCCCTCCGTAGATTCCAGGAATTCTCCGACCCGGAGAGTTAGCACCTGTATAGGGTCCCTTTCCCAGGGTTACGGGAGAAGACCACATCGATATGAAAGGCGGAGAATGGACCTCGGTACGGTGATCATAGCGTAGGTGGCAACCCTTTCTTTTAGGGATAGTATAAAAGACCACAGCTGTTGCCTTACAGTATGGCGTTGGCTCGTCAAAGGCCAGAGGAGAAAAACCTTGATTAAAAATCCTGGCCCTCCAAGTAGGGGGTTGAGGCATTAGATTGGTTCTCTAATACTTGTAAAACAAAGCAATTACCAAAAAGCCTAAACAAAGCCTCGGAGCAATGCATGGAAACTCTCGAAGACGAAAAAAGCAAAGACAAAGGACTATGAATATAGTCCATGTAGGAACGTACAGGGAGTGAATCAAAAGTTGGACATTATTGCAACTGAAGTGCAGAATTGTAAGATCGATATTATTGCACTCACAGAGACAAAAAAGAAAAGAACAGGTACGAATAGTGTCGGCAATTTTGCCCATATATTCACTGGAGTCCCAAAAGAAAGCAGAGCAGCCAGAGGGGTATCCTTGTTAATAAAGAAAAATCTAAAGAATAAAATTACATACTACGATTGCATTAGTGAAAACATACTTCGAGTGAACATGAAGATGCTTGGACATAATATAAGCATAATAGCAGTCTACGCACCATCAGATGACGAAAGAGTAGCTACAAAACAAATGTTCTTTGACCAACTGGATGAGACTATAACCAAAATCGGTAATACCAGAGAAATAATTATGCTTGGCGATTTTAATAGCCGAACTGGTAGACAAACCCAGAGCAAAGTGATAGGACCATTTGAAGAGGAAGTAACAAATGATAATGGCTTAAGACTGATGCAATTGTGTGAAACCCACAACCTAAAAATAAATAATGGTTTTTTTAAACATAAGGATATTCATCGATATACCTGGATTCAGCCAACCAGAAATCTTAAATCAATCATTGATTATGCTATAGGTGGACAACACTTAAAGTGGTATGATGTGCGAGCACTTCGTGGTGTTAATAAGGGCGAAAGTATTAGAGAAAATGAAAACCTAGAGTGCATCGAAGAAAATCAAAAATACAACTTTAGAAGTCTAGAAATCGAAAGTACTCAAAGATTGTATCAGAACCGATCAGATCAAAAATTAATTAACACAATTCACTCATTTGAAGAGATATATACAAACATAGTGAAAAGCTTGAAGGAAGCAAGCAACGAAGCTGTTGGATACCAAGATAATAGAAATAACAGGAAGATGTGGTGGACGGAGAAAATACAGGAAATGGTCAAAGAGAAAAAACGCACATACTTGAAATGGCTCAGTACTAAAGAGCAAAGAGACCTAGAAATATACAGGGAAACCAGAAGACAGCTAAGAAGTTTGATGCGCACAGAAAAAAATGAAATGTTTGAGCGCAAATGCCACGATATAAATACACACGTAGGAGGTAGGCAGAGCTCTGAAGTATGGAAATTCATTTCTACAGTAAAAAACTCAACAAAAGAAAAAGTAAACATCCAGATCATCAAACCAGAACAATGGACAGAACACTACAAGGGACTGCTGCAGGAGACGAGACCCAAATATCTAACAGCCTCTCCGAGGAGAGACATAGAAGTACATGGAGAGGAAGTAATCATCGAAAAAGAAATGATAAAGAATAGTATAAAAAAGCTTAAATCCGGAAAAGCTAGCGGACCTGGGGGAATATATGCTGAAATGCTCAAATATGGATCAGAGAAACTACTCAAAAATCTCACATATATTATCAATCAATGCATAAACGGACATCCAGTACCTAATGATTGGAAAATTGCATTCATATCCTCAATACATAAAAAAGGAAACAAGCTGGATTGTAACAATTACAGAGGAATTTCAGTCACCAGCACTCTAAGTAGATTGTACGGTAGGATTCTTAGAGATCTAATAGAGAATGATTTTCATTAAGAAGAAGAAGAAGAGCAAAGTGGGTTTCGTGCAAGCAGATCTTGTAGTGATAATGTTTTTTGTCTTAAACAAGTAATTGAGAAAAGAAAAGCCAGAAATATAGAGACTCATGTTACCTTTGTGGACCTACAAAAAGCATATGATACCGTTCCAGTAGAAAAATTATGGACGGTGTTGGAACAAACTAATATCAATCATACATACATAAAAGCGATAAAATAACTATACAAAGGGTCAAAATCTAAAAT
The DNA here is from genome assembly GCA_963576565.1 of Aspidapion aeneum. Classification (NCBI taxonomy): domain Eukaryota; kingdom Metazoa; phylum Arthropoda; class Insecta; order Coleoptera; family Brentidae; genus Aspidapion; species Aspidapion aeneum. Next base: position 72,672,744 of record OY755043.1, read on the forward strand.
TAAAATTGGAAATCGACTTTCAAAAGAATTCCTGGTAACAAAAGGCTTAAGACAGGGATGTTGTATCTCTCCAACTCTTTTTAAAATATATATCGCAGTGGCTCTAAAAAACTGGAAACGTAAAGTGCACGGCATGGGAATACAACTTAACGACCGATTTACTATATACACACTACAGTTTGCTGACGACCAAGTAATTGTAGCTAATGATAAAGAAGACATGGAGTATATGATAAGAAAGTTGACGGAAGAATACCAAAAGTGGGGACTAACAGTGAACGTGGACAAGACACAGTACTTATGTATTGGAAACGAATCCAGTGAGTTAGAACTAGACAATGGACAAACAATATCTCCATGCAATGAGTATGTATACTTGGGTGTCACATTTGATAAGACAGGAACAGACTGTAAAGAATTGGAAAAAAGAATAGTAAAAGCAAAAAAGGTTATTGGATGTCTTAACAGTATTTTATGGAGCAGAGAGATAAGAAAGAATGTAAAATTTAACATATATGAAACAATGGTAAAAAGCACGCTGTTGTATGGAATAGACTTGTCGCGTAACAGAAAAATACAAAACAAAAATGGAAAGTGTCGAAATGGATGCAATAAGATCAATGAGAATATCTAGATTAGATCACATAAGAAATGAGATCATAAAAGAAAGAATGGGAATCGAGGGAAGCATAACGGATGACATCACTAAAAGGCAATTGATATGGTACGGCCATGTACAACGGATGAACGACGAAAGATTACCAAAACAGGTCCTAGAGTGGCAACCAGTAGGGCGCAGAAAAAGAGGACGTCCTAAACTAGAATGGCAACAGTCAATCCAAAGATCAATGAGTCTGACAGAAGATGATTGTCAGGATCGAATGAGGTGGAGAATAGGCGTCGAACAACGTAGAAAAACGTTCTAAACTGACATAGTAGTAGTAGTAGGTAATATGAAATTCAATTGCATATACCAGATTTTTATTTTTAATTAGGTGAATATGTTATAACATAAATATATATATATATATATATATATATATATATATATATATATATATATTTTTTTTTATAAAAATTTTTCTTGGCCGAGGAAATGTTACAATTTTTTTTTATATCTTTAACAGACAATTATCTCTCTATTTAGTCTACTTAATATTTTTATAAAAAATTTTGATTAGTTTCATATTTTTTTTGTTTTATGGTTCAAACTAGAGTCCCTGTATGTTGACATATTTGGATGTATTAGAGTCACGACAAGCCCATCAATGTCATTCTTGAATTTGCGTCTATAGGCTATACCATTATCTTTGAGATAACTTTTTTTCAGACCATAGCATAGCAAGGTAAAGATCAAAAAATTGCTTGCTTTGGTTAGGAGTCAATCGTTTTTCTTGAATAATTTCATAAAAAAGACAATTTAATATACAGTTTCAATGCGCTACTAGAGATAAACATATACCTGGGGAATATTCGTTTCATAAAGCTTAACTTATCCAGCGATTTAATCCTTTTGATAGCATGCGCGCGGCCAGTGCATGTTAAAAAGAGATGAATCGCAGTTGAGTTGTTCCGGTGCTAAATCAATATAAGTATGGGATTAATCCAAGGTGGTGTATGTCTAAAAGACAGTTCCGTATCTATTTACATTTTGCTATTTTGTTTATTTGAGATTTTTCTATAAACAAGCATTTGTGAAGTAAACGAAAATTTCGTTAAAAGTTAAATTTTTTAAATTTTGCCTGTGTATTTAAATTATAGAGGGTAAGTAAAAGTACAGTTGTATATTATAATTGGTTTTAAATAGATAATGTAGCTAGATAAAAAAGTACCTATATCTTAAGTTAGGTATAAAAAATTTTAATATCTCAAAAACTCTATAGTGTCCTGTGGAGTCCGGTAGACAATTTCTGTACACCAACTGTGGGCAGCTAATCACCCCTCGTGTACACCCGTTTCCTATGTAGTTTTCATAGTATACCGGGTAGGCCAAAAAAAACCTGACAATTTTTTTATTATTATAACTTTTGAACTATACCATCGATTTTAATGGAAAAAACTGTACTTGGCCTAGAATTAATCAGAGTTTTGAACAAATAAATTTTTTGTCCGTCATTTCAAAATCCAAGATGGCGGCCGAAATAAAATTGTACCCTTCAAAGATGCTCGTTTATTCTTGTGTTGCGAACACGTTTTAAGAATTTTTTTAAATCACTAAAAAATCAACATTCTTGCCAGGCACAACAAGGTATAAATCAGCAAAATCGGTTTAGTGGTTCTAAAAAAATATATTTTTGTTTTAACCAATGTTTTGAATATTATACGATTCCCTTACCAATCATGTCTGCATTTATTTCCTTATAAATTCATTACTACTGAACCGATTTTGATGAAATAAAAAATATCCTAGTGAGAATTGATTGCTTTTTAAAGATCATGATCAAAATTTGTTAACATCTTAAAATTTAAGATGGTGGACAGAATCATAATTGATTCTTGAAAATGGCGTGTTTAGTCTTATTTTCTGAAAATGTTTTAGTTTTTCTTTATTTGTAGAAAAGTACTACTTTTCTCCCACACAACAAGGTATAAATTAGTAAATTCGGTTTGGTGGTTCTCAAAAAACTTATTTTTGTTTCAGCCATTGTTTTACAGATTATACGATTGCATTGCCATTCCTGTCTGCATTCTTTTATTTATAAACTCATTATTACGGAACCGATCTTGGTGAAATAAAAAAAATCATGGTGAGAATTGATTGTTCTTTAAAGTTAATAATCGAAATTTGCCCCATCTTAGAAGTTAGGATGTCGGAAATAATCATACTTGACCCTTCAAAGAGGCACGTTTATTATTTTCCAAAAATGTTTTAGTTTTTTTTTTATTTATAGAAAAGCACTTCATTAATTTTTATATCTTTATGAGGGAGAAAAGTAATGTTTTTCATAAATAAGAATAAGCCATTTTAAAGAATCAAGTTTGATTCTGTCCAACATCTTAAATTCTAAGATGCCGATAATCTTTGATCAAGATCTTTAAAAAGAAATCAATTCTCAAAATGATTTTTTTTTATTTCACTAAAATTGGTTAGTAATAACGAATTTATAAGGAAATGAACGCAGACAGGATTGGCAATGCAATCGTATAATCTGTAAAACAAGGGCTGAAACAAAAATAAATTTTTTTTAGAACCACTACACCGATTTTACTAATTTGTTCCTCGTTGGGTAAAGGAAAAGTAGCGGTTCTTTATAAATTTAAAAAAAAACTGAAACATTTTTGGAAACTAAGAATAAACACACCATTTTGAAGAATCAAGTATGATTCTGTCCACCATCTTAAATTTTAAGATGGCGATAATCTTTGATCACGATCTTTAAAAATAAATCAATTCTCACCAGGATGTTTTTTATTTCATTAAAATTGGTTCAGTAGTAATGAATTTATAAGGAAATAAATGCAGACATGATTGGCAAGGCAAAACAATGGTTGAAACAAAAATATTTTTTTTAGAACCACTGAACCGATTTTGCTCATTCGTACCTTGTTGTGCGTGGCAAGAATGCAGCTTTTTAACTAATTTAAAAAAGTAATTTAGACATGTTCGCAACACGAGAATAAACGAGCATCTTTGAAGGGCACATTTTAATTTCGTCCGCCATCTTGGATTTTAAGATAGAGGCCAAAAAAATACATTTAGTCAAAACTCTGATTAATTCTCTGCCAAGTGCAGTTTGTCCCATTAAAATCGATTGTATAGTTTAAAAGTTATAATGAAAAAAAAATTGTCCGGTTTTTTTTGGCCCACCCGGTATACACAATAAACCGAAATTATTAAGTTTTAAGTCATTTTCTCAAAAGGTAAGCCTTTTACAGAAAGTATGTAATCAACTTTATTGTAGAAAACTAAATTATGGGCCAAGTCCACGGTTAGCACTAAAATGGCATCCATAAATTGTGGTTATTTTTTAGGATCATGAAAAAAAATCATGTTTTTTTTAGGTTTTATTCAGTTTTCGAAAAAACTATTATTAGCATTTTCAGAATAAATGCTAAAATACCCTTTTTAGACAAAATAAAATGTTCATATACATATGGGCTCGAAATATAAAGTTTTTAAGGTACAGGGTGTCAAACTTTTAAAAAATCGGTTGTGCGTCACTGACAATTTTTTATCTTGTGTATTTTTTTATAACTAAGCAAATCCAAAATACAACTTTTTTACTTCATAAGTTTTGTCGCATCGTACTTTGTTTTCGAGATAAAAAAAATCACTTTATTATCATTTCCTAAATATGGAATGCGGACTTGCAATAAAGTCCTTTATATTTCTTATCTCTAAAACAAATCATGGTAAAAAAAAATCCAAGAGACTAATTTGTGTTTGTAGTTATTTATTCAAATAAAAGAAAAAAAATACCGAATTAGGAAAATATTTAGTAACGCATAGTTTTTTTCTGGACTTAATTATTTTAATCTAAGTAGTGCCAAATTCGCCTCTTGTCACTACAAACAGCACTGCCAAATTTCAACGAAGTTGACTAAACGATTATAGGTAATATGATCGTTTTTTATTTTGTCACCCTTAAAAATACGACCCCTATTGCATTATTTCCATGTTTTTTAGTAAGAGCTTTTCTTTAAATTACTCAAAGGAGCACCACATATTTTAAAAATACCCTGTACGTCTACGTCTATATTGGTCTAGTTTGTGAACGATCCCTAACTTTATTTTCGTCTAGTCTGAATCCGGACCTGTGCACCCTTGGGCAGCTTTTTTCTTGATGACAAGTGACACAGTCAAAAGTTATCTCAAAGATAATGGTATAGAGTTTATGTTATGTGATTTTCATTGGCGTGGTACAAGTATATTACTCTATTGAAAATTAGCAACGGAAAATGAATAAGGCCTCCCAATACAGAGGGCCCAATATAATGTAGTAGATATGTATGTATACCGGGGGTGCGATCCAGTAAAATAAATCAAGAAAATCAACATTTTGATTTTATCTGTGTGTTTATTATTTTATTATTTTAAGTTTTTTTCCTAAAGAAGAAAGCCACAATATTTTTTATTATGTATATATTTTATTATAAAATAACATATAATTAGGTAACATCCAAGTGCATATCACATTGTCAATAATTTTTTAACTATTTCTTAAACAAAGTAGTTTATGATTTTTTAATTATTATAGCAACTGATTTGGAAGATTTTAGTCCACAGTACACCGGTCTATTTTTTCAGTGAGGAGTAACAAGCTGAATTCTCGTAAATAGCATTCTTTTACTAAAACGTTCAACTTTTCCCAGACTAAACATGTCAAAATTTCGAGATGCAAAAACTTATAGTAAATATTTAGTAACCGGCTGTTATTATTATTATTATTATAATAAATATAATGATGATGATAATTTCTAGGAAAATATTAGCCCACTCCAGTGCAAATTATCGTTGAATTTTGGTTATTATTCGGCGAGAACTTGACAGTCACATCAATTTGTCAATATTTTCTGATGGAAATAGTTTTAAAATAGATAAAAAGTGGTAAAATGAGAAATTCTTCCTGTTCTTGATAGAAGGCCAAAAATGTTCCAACTCCTTGTACTTTAAAACTAAATTGTCGTTTTCTTTTTTGTACAGTTCAATTTTTTCCATGTTCGTCGAATTTCTTGAAAGTGGAGTTCCCTTTTTCTGGAATAAATAATAACTCTTCTTGTGCAAGGAGGTCCTAAAAAAAATTATGTTTTTAAATAACATTAGAAAAATGTGTATACCGAGTATTTCTTTTAAAGATTTGTGGTAATTTTTTGCAAATGAAATAAAAAACGCCTGAAAACGTCAATTTTGTTTGTTAGTAGAAATTTTCCGAAATTATAAAGTTTTGAGATATTTATATTTAAAGTTACCAAAGATTATATAGGCAGTGGCGTATGCCGAAATGAATCCTGAGGGGGGGGGGGCTTGAGCGCATATCGATAAGCAGAGATGGATTGTGTATTTGCGCACATCGCCCCCCCCCCTTGCGTACGCCACTGGCTAAGAAGATAAGTCAAGTGGCTAGGGTTTTTATATATCTATCGCTTCAAGGCGCTTTATTTTTCGTAATTCCATCAATTAATCTATAATAAAAAAAAACGATGCCCATATCAAAACAAGGCGAAAATCGAATTATATTCCCTATCTATATAAGCGCTCAAAAGATCTCCCTCACGCAAAGAAAATCGACGTGACCCAGGGTTTTTTTAAAAATTGCAAAAAATACATATATTACAAACTTAGTTTCATTTTAAAAATTACAAGAAAACCCCTTGTATAACAGCGATCGGAACACATTTGTTATATAATAGGATGCTTTATGTTTATGTTTTACGCATGTATATGTACTAAATTTAATAAATTTCAAACCGGCCAAAGTGCTCCTTTCATTTCAAATCCTATTGTTAATTTTTAAAACATACACTTACCTCTCAAATTTTGGTATTAGATCCAACTTTTGCTGATGAACGCATTTTAGCATAATTAGGAAAGAGGAATAGGTACATATTTATTTTATTAAAAATTTATGGTTTCGAAATAAAAACTTGGTTTTTTGTTGTGTAATTTTCCTGAAATTTATTTGAAAATTTTTGACAAATAAAAACAAATATGACATGCTTTGTCAGTTCATTTAAGATCGCTTAATCAGCGCAACGATTTTGAGTGACTTTCGATTTTTCCTATTAATTAAATTACCGCCGTTCGTTGTAAAATAAAGAGCGCGGATACGTTCTCTTTCTAACAATTGTTAGAGTATAGACATCCGATGTTTTGTCCTTTTATTTTAAAAGACATTGATGGGCTTGTCGCGACTCTAATACATCCAAATGTGTCAACATACAGGGACTCTAGTTCAAACTGTGTTCGACAAAATATTTATATATTGCCTATATGGTATTTTGGTTCTAGTTTATTTATAATGGGTTCACAATGTTGTGCCTACATGGGATTTCTAGAATCCAGATTATGATTTTAGGCTAGTATTTAATCCTGCCTCTTGCTCATTTATTTTTTTGATAGCTAGGTACCAATTAACAATAGTCACTACGACATGACCATATGGTTAAATTTAAGGTTATGGTATTCGTAAGCACCTTTGGTTGAAATAGAGTTAGACAGGTTAATACAGCTAAATTTTATATAGCTATTGCCGATAGCTGTTTTTTTTTCATATAGTTTTTTTTATGTATAACCAAAATACACATTTTTGTTTTTTTTTATAAACTTAGGTGATGATTTGCGTCCAGAAAAGTTTTTTAATAACTTGGTGTGAATAGACTAAAGTTTTATTTGGTAATTCTACAGAATTACTGTACAGTATGTACAAATTTTGATGAAACTTTGGAATATTTATATAGGGTGTTTTGATGGACCTGATCAGAAATGATTGAAACTATAGTTGTATTTTAAAGATTACTTCAAGTATACTGAATCTAACATTTCCTGGGTTAAGATTGTTTTGTTTTTATGTTATTGTTTTTTCTAACCTCAATTCTCGACAAAACTATTACAACATATGTAAATATTTTTTTTCATTATTGTACATCAAAAGAAGCAAGGTTTTAAAAAGGAAGTATGTCTCTTTTAAGTTATAATTGAACAGTAAAATCTATAATTTTATTAATATCATTTTTTTTACTACCTTTTTAAGAAACTGAGTTTTAACCAAAAATTTATATTTTTTTTCTTGATTATATTTGATCATTTATTTTTTTGTTTTTCTTTCTGAAACAAAATAAATGTTGAGTGTTGTAAACAAAAAGTAATCCTGATCTTTTATTTTGTTCCTGCATTGATACATTGGTAACATGGTGATAGTAAGGAAAATCTGTCACCATTGTTGTTAATTGTGTCAAAGTAAATAGAGGTTTATTATCATTTCAAAAATAGAAAATTGACAATATTTTTCTTAAAGGAACCTCACGACCCTAAATAGCTCTTCCTAGCCGAGGAAAATTTGAGGTATATTAAAACAACATCAATAATATACAAAAAGTTATATTATATAAAAAAATAGTTATAACAAAGTTCTTTTTGATAGAAAAATCAAGAATCAAGAGGGAAATGTTGTCGATTTTTTTTTGGTGTGTTGACTTCTTGGGTTTGGAGGAAAAGTTTTAGAAACCTTAAAATCTTTTTAATTTGAACATTGTTTATCTACTTAACTGAATTTGACTTAAAATATTTTTTTTTATATATTTGAAGATTGTTTGATATCTATTTTTCTGAATTTAATTTGATAATATAATTACATTATTTATCTTGATTTTGAATATTGTTGACAATGGCTTTTATTGTGAATGCTTTACATGCTAGTGAGGTAGAATATGAGCTGAAGATTAGGGAGGTTGAACCTACAGGGAATGTTGACAGTAAAATAATAGTTTTGCAGGGCCTTCTGTCCCAAGAAAATGCAAACCGTAGTTTTGCAACGATAAAAAATCCCTTTAATTTTAGTGACGATCATACCCAAATTAAGGGAATTTTAGATAGTGTAAAACAAAAAATTGATTCATTTACGGGTACTAAACAAACGGCTAAATATAAAGAAATCACTACTCGACTTCACCATGTTTCGGGTAGAATTTCGAGAATGAATTGTAAGACAGAAAATCAATGTAGCTCTAGACAAGACCTTTATGTCAAATGTCTAACTATAAAAGGGACCCTGAAAAATAAATTGTTACCTGCAACTTCGACTCCTAATATTCAGTCTCCCAATATTATACCTCCAAATCCTTTTCAAAGTTCTATACCAGTCTATAAGTGGGATCTTAAAAAATTCACTGGACATGGCTCGTTAATGGCATTTTTGGAAAAAGTAGAAACGTTGAGAATCTCTAGAAACTGTTCATTTGATGAACTTTTTGCCTCTGCCAGTGATCTTTTTGATGGTCAAGCTTGGACTTGGTGGCATAATAATCACAAGAAAAATCGTTTTTCTAATTGGGAGGACTTGGTGGAAAAGCTTAAACAAACTTATTTACTTAAAAATCATGATAAAAATTTAAAAATAGAGATTAGCTCACGTAAACAGGGTTATAAAGAGAATGTTTCTGTTTTCATTGATTCAATGGAGGCATATTTTAATAGATTGATTAAACCAGTTTCAGAACAAGAAATGGTTGATATTGTTAGAATGAATTTATTACCTGATTATGTCAGAGGTTTGGCCCTAAATGACATTTCTTCAATGGATGAATTGACAAAACTTTGCAAGAAATTAGAGGAATCTTTACAAGTGACTAATCAATTTCGGATTGACAAAACTTTGCAAGAAATTAGAGGAATCTTTACAAGTGACTAATCAATTTCGGAATTTTGGCTTTAAAAATAGAATGGAACCGGACTTAAATCGCCCTTCATTTTCAGGGAATGTTGGTTCTATGTCACCAGACAATAGAAGTTACAGGGTTACGTGTTATAATTGTTTGAGGAAAGGGCATAAATATCAAATATGCAGACAACCTAAAACATTTTTTTGTTATTCCTGTGGCTTAAAAGATTTTTCTAAAATAAATTGCCCACAGTGTAATAAAAATAATATTTCAAAAAACGGAGAAAGCTCCAGTGCCGCCATACAACCGCAGCAACGGCTGCTGGAGACCAAAACCATTCTCAAATAACTTTCAATCAAACAAAAGGAAAACAACCTATAAAAAACAATCAAAATTAAATTCCCAAAGATTTGTCGATTCTCAACCTAATAATACCTTACAAAATAATTCAAAAAATTTTATGCTTAACAATAATAGTAATAATTTTAAAAATTTACAAAATTTTGTAACCCTTTACATAATAAAAGTCAAACAAATAATTATATTTCTAATGAGTCGCCAGAAAATAAGTCTTTTTCGAGTCAGTCGATTAGTCCTTTGTTTATTAAAAGAGAATTTGATTATAGACCTTATTTGAATATTAGCATTTATACTGAGAAGCTTTTGTCATTAATTGATAGTGGAAGTTGCTCTTCTATTTTAGGTTCTGACGGTATATATATTTTAAATTCACTAAATCTTTCTTTATCTACTGATTTGTCTTTTCATGTTACAACTGCAGATGGACAGCAGCAGAATGTTGTAGATTTTGTGTGGGTACCTGTCACATTAAATAATATTACACGCCCAATAAAACTTTTGGTTATTCCATCGCTTAAGCACACACTAATTTTAGGTGTTGATTTTTTGAAAAGTTTTGGTTTAAGCGTCCATTTTGAGAATTTGTCCTATACTTTAAATCCTACAATCAGTGCAGTAAATACTCTACACAGTGCTAAAGAATTAACTGATGTACAACAAAATGAGCTTTTTGAAATTATGTTTAAATCTATTGCACCTGAGGATAGGTTAGGTCGTACTCATTTAATGACACATAAAATTGATACAGGCACAGCTGAGCCTGCGAAACAGAGGCAATATGCACTATCTTATGCAATGAATAAAATTTTACATGAGGAAGTTGATCAAATATTGGCATTAGACATTATAGAACCTTCTGATTCTCCTTGGTGTTCACCAGTTTGGCTTGTCAAAAAGGCGGATTCATCTTTTCGTGTAGTTTTTGATGGGAGAAAAATAAATAAACTTTGTTCAACGTCAAGTTATCCTATGCCATTAATAGAAATCATAATTTCAAAAGTTCGAGATGCTAAGTATTTAACTTCAATTGATTTAAAACAAGCTTTTCATCAAATACCTCTTGATGAGGATTCTAAACCTAAAACAGCTTTTGCAGTTCATGGAAAAGGTCTTTATCCTTATAAAACTTTACCATTCGGTTTAAACAATAGTGCTCAAGCGATGTGTAAATTAATGGATACCGTTATTGGTCCTGCTCTAGAACCTAACCTCTTCTATTTTATTGATGATTTAATTTGCGTTTCTAGTGATTTTGAGACACATTGTGATGTATTACGTAAGCTTTTTCAACGTCTGAAAGATGCCACCTTAACTATAAATTATAAAAAGTCCCAGTTTTGCAGACAATCACTAAGATTTCTTGGTTATATTGTGGATGAAAATGGTTTAAGAACTCACGAAGATAAAGTTTCTGCAATTTTGAAATATCCTAGACCCAAAAATACTACGCAAATTAGACGTTTAATAGGTTTACACAGATTCAGCACATTTTGGCATCTCTAAAACTTTATCGAGAATATCTGAACTCTATTATTGACCCAATATGCGCCAAAGTGTTTATAAGTAAACCTGGTCACTTACCACAGGCAGGTCTTATGGGGGAGTATAGAAACATAAACTTTCCATTTCAAATAATTTCCGCTGATTTATTGGGACCTTATCCTCGTAGTAAAGACGGTTATCAGTATCTTCTTGTTGTAGTAGATTGGTTTACTAAATACCCTATAGTTCATCCTCTCACTAAAGCAACATCTCAGTCTATTATTAAATTTATAGAAAATCAAATCTTTCTTGTATATGGTGTGTGCCAAATTTTCTGTTGCGATAATGGAAGCCAGTTTATTGCCAAGGTTTTTAAAGACTTTATGCCAAAATATAATGTTCAGAAGATTTTTTATAATGCGGTATATCACCCTCAGATAAATCATACAGAGAGAGTAAACAGAAGTATTGTAACTGCTATAAGAGAGTATATCCATGAGAATCATAAGTCTTGGTGCGAAAAGATCTATGAGATTGGACAGGCAATTCGATTGGCAAAACATGATATTACTGAATTTTCTCCTTCATTTTTAAACTTTGCTCGAAACATTCCTGTCAGTGGTCATTATTATGGTCTTACTTCAGAAAATCCGACCAATAAGTTAGGAATCTCTAAGAAAGTTCAAAATCTAGACACAGTACAAGAGCTCCCACAAATTTTTGAGGATGTTCGAAAAAGACTGTATAATTCTTATAAAAAGAGCAAACAACGATATGACCTGCGCAGGAGAGACGTAGAGTATTTTATTGGGGATTACGTTTGGAAGAAAACTATGTTCTCTCTAATGCGGGAAATAATTTTGTTGGCAAACTTGCACCTAAGTTTATTACTTGTGTAATTATTAGAAAACCTTCAAAATTAGTTTATGGCCTAAAAGGCAGGAATGGTAGTGATTTGGGTAATTATCATGTATCTGATATAAAACCTGATGTTACACAGGAACTGGATTCTGATGATTGGACAGAACCAGAAAGTGATATCTCTGACTAATGTTCACATTTTTTTTACCTTAACTTTGTCTAACTCTTTTTGTAGTATTTTATGTAACTATTTTTTTTTAAGTTTTAAATTTTTGGTTGTACTTGAACTGGACTTTCTATCTTTATTCCAGTCAGTTACTGAAGGGTGAGTGGTGGGAGACATGACATGACAGACGGACAGACAGACATGACAATGACGAAAGGACATGACATATAGCTCGAATATTTAGTGAAATTCTGTGCCTAAATAATTCGAAGCGTGTTTTTCTTTTTTCTTGAAATTACTTTTAACTTTTAATTATTTTTAATGTATTAACTTTTGAGATTTTTTTTAACTAAATTTTTTCACTTAACTTTTGTAATTTTTTATATAAAAAAAATACTGTATTTTGTGATCTGGTGTAAACTTTGGACCGCATGTGTTATTTCCCATGTTTTGCACAGATTTTGCAGATATAGTTTTTTTTCTTTTCTAGCTGAAGGCTAAGGGACCATATTTTAATATGACCTTCAGAAGGCAATTTTTTTTCCTCCTTTCTTTGTTTCAATTTTTTAAAAGCAAAAAATTCTCGTCCTGCTGTAAACATTAAGGAGTGCAAGTTTATTTAAATGAGGTGTGATCTACAGAAAACAATTTGTTTTGCTGTGGACAATATAGGAGTGCATACTTTTATTTAAATAAATATGATTTACAGAGAACAATATTAAAAAAATTTCATAAATTTTTTTTAATTTTTTATATTTCAAGAAAAAAGAAGTATTTTAAGATTATTTTTCTTGCATTCAATTTTTTTTATTAAAAAAACATAACAATGGAACATTTTTTTCAATTGATTTAAGTCTTCCATTTAAAGTTCTTCATATATTTCTGGTAACACATTAGATCTCTTTTTCAAATTCTATATTTTTGACATAAGATTAATTTTTCTTACAGAAACTAAGTTTCTAAATTTGTTTTACATACCCGGATGTGTCAATTTAAATTGAGTAATAACTCAATAATTTAGTTTTTAATATTAATACGCCGGATTACCTTCTAATTGTTGGGGAGTGTTTTTGCATTTCTGGTTGGTGTGGGCAGTCTTGCAGATTACTTTGAGACTAGTCGTTAAATACCGAGATGAATTCCAAGACGTGCGCAAGCGTTGATCTGTCACTTCTGCCAACCAATCAACTGAGAGATATTTCAGTATGGTTTTATACAGCAAAACTTTAATAATTTCTAGTTCTTTTTGATGAAAATTCGTCGTTTTTGTGCTGTGAAAATGCCGGTGACGTGCAAGTTGTGTGACAAATTATTTAGTGCCCAATTTAATTTGAATAAACACTGTCAAAGTAAACATGGCATACAAAAACAAAGGTATTCCTATGCAGAAAGTGTTTTTATGTTTAGATGCCTAGAATGTAAATGCTCCTTCCCAAAAAACACAATCAAGAAATACTTGAAGGAACATTGAAGTTGAGAGTCAATACTCCCATGGCAAAACAAAATAAACGTGAAATGCATAAGATCATATAGAAGAAATACTGCATATACCTCAAAAAATATTAATCGCAGCACGTAGATATTGTATATTTTTGAAATCAGAAAGAAAAGACGAATCTTAAAATGCAAAAATATACAGGGTGTTCCCTCTCAAAAAATCGACTTCATTGTCACACCCTGTACAGGGTGTCCCAAATTCGTTGTTTTTTTGTGGTGTCGGGTATTTCTAGGGAAGATATAAAAAAACTGATCCCCCTTTGCGACGCTCAAATTTCAAGAGAAGCCTAAAGGTCAAAACCATATTTAGATATAGCAAGCCGTTTTTACGCTACGGATTGTTTTTGTCTGCAACTTTTTTGTTTATGAAAATTTTGTTTTTGTGTAAATAGCTTTCTTATAGATCCTTTCTTGAATAACTGACAGATATAAACAGTTTTTATTTATCTCTTATGGTTTTTAAAATATTGCATAAAGTTGTTATTTTTCTTACAGAATACTTCTTTTTTTATTCGATTTTTAAAATCAGCTTAAAATTTCCTTTAAAATGATGTATCACAATCAATATTTTATTCTTTTATTTTTTTATTGTTTTCCATAATTTTATTTTTTAATCACCTCTTTATTATTTTTTTATTTTTATAATTTTATAATATTAAAATATTTTAAACCCATTAGGCAAACTAAAATATGTGGTAAAAATAAAAAAAATACAAAAATATAAAGAAATAAAGGGATCCTCCCATAAAGAAAAATTTATTTTATGTGATATCTCAAAAACTAAACGTGAGAAATGAAATTTAATTTAACAGTTGAATTCCTCTTAAAAAAGTGTCTTAAGAATGTTTTCACAGAAATAAAAAATATTAATAAATAAACAAGTTATAGACCCCCTTCCCAAAATGCAGACTTTTTAAAAACACCCCGTAGTTTAAAAACGGCTTGCTATATCAAAATGCGTTTCACCTTTAAGCTTCTTTTGAAATTTGAGTGTCGCAAAGGGGGATCAGTTTTTTTTAGCCCCTCTAGAAATACCCGAAACCCCCCAAAAACATCGAATTTGGAACACTATGTACATGGTGACGGATAGAAAAAAATTATGTTGGCTTTTAAAGTTGTCATAATTAACCAAAAAAATCTCAATTTATTTTCAATGATAAAGTTGCTGAGTGCTCCGGTTATAAAAAACCACCCGGTACCGACATAAAATCATACCTAAAAATTAGAATTGACCATTATTTTATACCTTGAATTTTTTATTATACGTTAAGCTCTTCGATCTCGCGCCAATCACGGTTTCGCGCCAATAATTCAAATTAGAGTTAGAGTTTTGACGTTAATTTTGGCGCATGCTCCTTTGATGGAATTCATCTCGGTATTTAACGACTCGTACTTTGAGGGCTACTACACGAGACTTTTTGATTGCTATATCAAACTGTGCAATTTTAGTCTGCTTGTTCAAATTTTATCGAAAAAGTAATAGTATACTCTTAAAGTAATTTATTTCATCTTGAATTTTCTGTACTTTACCTTGTGAACTAAGCAAACCAAAGTGATCTGTAGACTGTGTTTCATTGCTGGGGTGTTTGAGTGTATTTCCATCTTTTTGGGAGACAATGCTGTATATTAAAGGGGGGCAATTTAAATAAATTCTAAATTCCTTTTGGTAACTTTTACGGCTTTTTGGTTTAGTGGGTGTTGATTGACAATATACTCACAACTTTTAAATTAGTAAACTTTTGGGTTTAAGCTTGGTGATGGGGGGTTGAGATAGCCTCGAAGGCAGCTTAGGCGAGCCTTCACTATAGGAGTTTTGGCTACTGTCATGCGAGTCGCTGCCCAAGAGTGTGTTTATAATGTCAATTCAACAGTACTCTACTAATTTGATCCTGTCAAAATTGTTCTTGTGATTATGACATTAATGGTAACTTCAAAATTTTGTAATTTGAATCCCACTAGGTAATATTATTGTAAATGGAAGTACAATGTCCTTAAAAAATATTGCTGTATTACTTAGTTTTAAGTTTTTTTTATATATAAAAGTGAGTTTAAGATTGTACAAAATATTGCTGTATTACTTAGTTTTAAGTTTTTTTATATATAAAAGTGAGTTTTATATTGTAAAACTTGCACATAAGTTTAAGTATGTGCTGGCGCCCATATAATTTTTTTATTATTTAAGTAAAATTGTATATCACCTAATATTTTTGAGATAGTTCCTGACCAAGCATATTTCTTTTATAATTTTTGGAATTTGATAGTTTTTTTGAAAATACTGACAGAAAAAAAAAGTTAATTTAATTTAATTTTTTTAAACCGACTATAGGGAGTGTGTTACGAATAAAATTAAATTTTTTTCGTAACGCGTTTTTGCCAAGTGAATTTAAATATTTGCTTTAAAAAATAACCTCTAGCGACATCTTACGTGAGAAAGTTTAATTAGAATATTTTGAAAATAAAACGGTGACTTGCACGCTACCTGTCCGTAGTCAGGTTAAGCTCGAGATTATTGATTTTATGCAGAGAACTAACTGCTGAGATATAATACTAGAGGTTCATTTTGAATTTGTTTCAGTTTTGGAATAAGATCGAGTGAGTTGTCTGTCCCTTTTTTGTCATTGCGGTGAAACAGGGATAGAAATAATTTTCTGGTTGTTCAACTTGTACGACAGTTGTATTTTAACCTAAAAAGCTTTGTTTTGCAAAGACTCTGAGATTGTTTATAAATTTAGTTACCTATAAAACAATAAACATAAGTTTTTTTGTAATTTAAATAAAGTGACTCAAAATTATTCAGTCAGTTTTAGTCTTATTAATGAATACGGATTTGTGTTATTGATTTTCTGGAGAATGAAGATTTTGGGGTTTTAGGGAATCTGATTGGTCAGTGATTGCTATGCAGTTTGGGGAATTGAGAGGAATTGGACAAAAATCACTCTCTTTTGTTCAGGCATTTGTCGAGAAACAAGGTATTTTAATTATTTTTGTTCATCGAGCATGGCTTGAAATTTTTTTTAATAGGATAAATTAGAACTTTGCTCTAATTTTAATCAATGGTAATATGAAATTCAATTGCATATACCAGATTTTTATTTTTAATTAGGTGAATATGTTATAACATAAATACATATATATATATATATATATATATATTTTTATAAAAAATTTTCTTTGCCGAGGAAATGTTTGAAATTCTTTATGTCTTTAACAGACAATTATCTCTCTATTTAGACTACTTCATTTTTTTTATAAAAAATTTTGATTAGTTTCATATTTTTTTTGTTTTATGGTTCAAACTATGTTCGACAAAATATTTATATATTGGCTATATGGTATTTTAGTTATAGTTTATTTATAATGGGTTCACAATGTTGTGCCTACATGGGATTTCTAGAATCCAGATTATGACTTTAGGCTAGTATTTAATCCTGCCTCTTGCTCATTTCTTTTTTGTATAGCTTGGTACCAATTAACAATAGTCACTACGACATGACCATATGGTTAAATTTAAGGTTATGGTATTCATAAGCACCTTTGGTTGAAATAGAGTATGACAGCTAAATTTTATATAGCTATTGCCGATAGCTGTTTTTTTTTCATATAGTTTTTTTTATATATTACCAAAATACACATTTTTGTTTTTTTTTTTATAAACTTAGGTGATGATTTGCGTCCAGAAAAGTTTTTTAATAACTTGGTGTGAATAGACTAAAGTTTTATTTAGTAATTCTACAGAATTACTGTACAGTATGTACAAATTTGGATAAAACTTTGGAATATTTATATAGGGTGTTTTGATGGACCTGGTCAGAAAATAAAGTTTTTTTTTTATTTTTATCCATGGTAAATGATTGAAACCATAGTTGTATTTTAAAGATTACTTCAAGTATACTGAATCTAACATTTCCTGGGTTAAGATTGTTTTGTTTTTATGTTTTTTTTTTCTAACCTCAATTCTCGACAAAACTATTACAACAAAAGAAACAAGGTTCTAAAAGGAAGTTATTTTAAGTTATATTTGAACAGTAAAATCTATAATTTTATTAATATCATTTCTTTTAGGGTACGGGTAGACCTCGTCAGATGTCTATCAGGGGAAATGAATCGACCCCTGCCCTCCGTAGATTCCAGGTACTCTCCGACCCGGAGAGTTAGCACCTGTCTAGGGTCCCTTTCCCAGGGTTACGGGAGAAGACCACATCGATATGAAAGGCGGAGAGAATGGACCTCGGTACGGTGATCATAGCGTAGGTGGCAACCCTTTCTTTTAGGGATAGTATAAAAGACAGCTGTTGCCTTACAGTATGGCGTTGGCTCGTCAAAGGCTAGAGGAGAAAAACCTTGATTAAAAATCCTGGCCCTCCAAGTAGGGGGTTGAGGCATACTGGTTCTCTAATACTTGTAAAACAAAGCAATTACCAAAAAGCCTAAACAAAGCCTCGGAGCAATAGATGGAAATTCTCAAAGAAGAAAAAAGCAAAGACAAAGGACTATGAATATAGCTACATGGAACGTACAGGGAGTGAATCAAAAGTTGGACCTTATTGCAACCGAAGTGCAGAATTGTAAGATCGATATAATTGCACTTACAGAGACAAAAAAGAAAGGAACAGGTACAAATAGTGTCGGCAATTTCGTCCATATATTCACTGGAGTCCCAAAAGAAAGAAGAGCAGCCAGAGGGGTATCCTTATTAATAAAGAAAAACCTAAAAAATAAGATTACCGACTACGATTGCATTAGTGAAAACATACTTCGAGTGAACATGAAGATGCTTGGTCATAATATAAGCATAATAGCAGTCTACGCACCATCAGATGACGAAAAAGTAGCTACAAAACAACTGTTCTTTGACCAACTTGATGAGACTATCACCAAAATCGGTAATACCAGAGAAATAATTATGCTTGGCGATTTTAATAGCCGAACTGGTAGACAAACCCAGAGCAAAGTGATAGGACCATTTGGAGAAGAAGTAACAAATGATAATGGCTTGAGACTGATGTCATTGTGTGAAACCCACAACCTAAAAATAAATAATGGTTTTTTTAGGCATAAGGATATTCATCGATATACCTGGATTCAGCCAACAAGAAATCTTAAATCAATCATTGACTATGCTATAGGTGGACAACACTCGCAATTAAAGTGGTATGATGTGCGAGCACTTCGTGGTATTACCTGTGGATCTGACCACCATCTGGTAAAAGCAAAAATATTATTCCCTTTCAGAAAAACACATAAGGACGAAAGTATTGAAGAAAATGAAAACCTAGAATGCATCGAAGACAATCAAAAATACAACTTTAGAAGTCTAGAAATCGAAAGTACTCAAAGATTGTATCAGAACCGATTAAATAAAAAATTAATAAACACAGAACACTCATTTGAAGAGATATATACAAACATAATAAAAAGCTTGAAAGAAGCAAGCATCGAAGCTGTTGGATACCAAGATAATAGAAATAGCAGGAAGATGTGGTGGACGGAACAAATACAGGAAATGGTCAAAGAGAAAAAACGCACATACTTGAAATGGCTCAGTACTAAAGAACAAAGAGACCTAGAAATCTACAGGGAAACCAAAAGACAGCTGAGAAATTTGATACGCACAGAAAAAAATGAACTGTTCGAGCGCAAATGCCACGATATCAATAATAGGTAGGCAGAGTTCTGAAGTATGGAAATTCATTTCTAAAAAACCCAACAAAAGAAAAAGTAAACATCCAGATCATCAAACCAGAACAATGCACAGAACACTACACGGGACTGCTGCAGGAAACGAGACCCGAAAATCTTGCAGCCTCTCCGAGGAGAGACATAGAAGTACACGGAGAGGAAGTAATCATCGAAAAAGAAATGATAAAAAATAGTATTAAAAAGCTTAAATCCGGAAAAGCTAGCGGACCTGGAGGAATATATGCTGAAATGCTCAAATATGGATCAGAGAAACTAATCGAAAATCTCACATATATTATCAATCAATGCATAAACGGACATCCAGTACCTGATGATTGGAAAATTGCATTCATATCCTCAATACATAAAAAAGGAAACAAGCTGGATTGCAACAATTACAGAGGAATTTCAGTAACTAGTACTCTCAGTAGATTGTACGGTAGGATTCTTAGAGATCTAATAGAGAAGGATTTTCATGAACAAGAAGAAAAAGAGCAAAGTGGGTTTCGTGCAGGCAGATCTTGTAGTGATAATGTTTTTTGTCTTAAACAAGTAATTGAGAAAAGGAGCGCCAGAAATATAGAGACTCATGTTACCTTTGTGGACCTACAAAAAGCATATGATACCGTTCCAGTAGAAAAACTATGGACAGTGCTAGAGCAGACTAATATCAATCATACATACATAAAAGCGATAAAAGAACTATACAAAGGGTCAAAATCTAAAATTAAAATTGGAAATCGACTTTCAAAAGAATTCCTGGTAACAAAAGGCTTAAGACAGGGATGTTGTATTTCTCCAACTCTTTTTAAAATATATATCGCAGTAGCTCTAAAAAACTGGAAACGGAAAGTGCACGGCATGGGAATACAACTTAACGACCGATTTACCATATACACGCTACAGTTTTCTGACGACCAAGTAATTGTAGCTAATGATAAAGAGGACATGGAGTATATGATGAGAAAGTTAATGGAAGAATACCAAAAGTGGGGATTAACAGTGAACGTGGACAAGACACAGTACTTATGTCTTGGAAACGAATCCAGTGAGTTAGAACTAGACAATGGACAAGTAATATCTCCATGCAATGAGTATGTATACTTGGGTGTCACATTTGATAAGACAGGAACAGACTGTAAAGAACTGGAAAAAAGAATAGTAAAAGCAAAAAACGTTATTGGATGTCTTAACAGTATTTTATGGAGCAGAGAGATAAAAAAGAATGTAAAATTTAACATATATGAAACAATGGTTAAAAGCACGCTGTTGTATGGAATAGAGACTTGTCGCGTAACAGAAAAATACAAAACAAAAATGGAAAGTGTCGAAATGGATGCAATAAGAAGATCAATGAGAATATCTAGAACAGCTCACATAAGAAATGAGATCATAAAAGAAAGAATGGGAATCGAAGGGAGCATAACGGATGACATCACTAAAAGACAACTGATATGGTACGGCCATGTACAACGGATGAACGACGAAAGATTACCAAAGCAGGTCCTAGAATGGCAACCAATAGGGCGCAGAAAAAGAGGGCGTCCTAAACTAGAATGGCAACAGTCAATCCAAAGATCAATGAGTCAAAAAAATCTGACAGAAGATGATTGTCAGGATCGAAGGAGGTGGAGAATAGGCGTCGGACAACGTAGAAAAACGTTCTAAACCGACTAAATAAATAAAAAATCATTTTTTTTACTACCTTTTTAACAAACTGAGTTTCAACCAAAACTTAATATTTTTTTTCTTGTTTATATTTGATCATTTGTTTTTTTGTTTTTCTTTCTGAAACAAAATAAATGTTGAGGGTTGTAAACAAAAAGTAATTCTGATCTTTTATTTCGTTCCTGCATTGATACATTGGTCACATGGTGATAGTAAGGAAAATCTGTCACCATTGTTGTTAATTGTGTCAAAGTAAATAGAGGTTTATTATCATTTCAAAAATAGAAAATTGACAATATTTTTCTTAAAGGAACCTCACGACCATAAATAGCTCTTCCTAGCCGAGGAAAATTTGAGGTGTATTAAAACAACATCAATAATATACAAAAAGTTATATTATATAAAAAAAATAATATAACAAAACAGCTGCTAAAAGTGCTTTGCGTTCGCTAAAAGGAAAAAAAGTTGATTTACCGAAGCAACGGACTATTCCGATTCCTAAAACAGGAGGCTTCATACCATTGATACCTCTATTTGCCGGTCTCTTAGCTCTTGGTGCTTTAAGGGGTGGTGCTGCAGGAATCGCCAAAGCTGTCAATGACGCCGAAGCAGCAAAAAAAAAATTGGAAAAGGAGAAAAGGTCTGTACTTGAAACCTTACAAGACTGGTTGTGGTTTGTATATAAAACCGTATTCAAAAAACTGCTAAAGAAACTACCTCACAGGCCTGTGAGGTAGTTCCGAGGAGTGTTTATGCGCGATGAATTACCAAAGGAAATTAAAAAACATGAAAGCGCCATAATCAATTTGGATAGCAAAAAGAATGCAGGTAGTCATTGGGTTGGATTTTATAAAAATAAAACAGATATTTACTACTTTGATTCATACGGTAACCTTGGAAGTTGAAAAGTATTTCAAAAGTGACGGTAGTTTAAACAAAATTCATTCACAACACCAATTTGGAAGGAACTCCTACAACTGTGGGTATTTGGTTATTAAATTCTTATATAAGCATACTTTATGCTAAATTTTTTAGTTGCTTTTAAAAGGTTGCGCAATGCGGATTGTAAAACAAAAATTTACTCTACCAGTGAAAAATTACGATAATACGAGTGAGGAATTTCGAAAACATGGTAGACTATTCCCAGGTAGCTGTAAACGCTGTGTCATTGTAGCACCAAGTGGTGGGGGAAAAACAAATGTAATGATAAGTTTACTTAAAGATTTAAATGGATTAAGGTTTGAAAATGTTTATGTTAATTCAAAAACCTTAAATCAACCCAAGTATGAGTATTTAAGAAATCTTTTAAAACCCATTAAAGAAATTGGATATTTTGAGAATGACAGTGAAGACAACATTATTCCACCAAACAAAATTAAGGATAATTCTGTAGTTATTTTCGATGATATGGTATGCGGTGGCCAAAGCATTATTCGCGATTATTTTTGCTTCTCGAGACATAAAAATACAGACTGCTTTTGTTTAACTCAGACTTACTCCAGTATACCAAAGCAGCTTATCAGAGATAATCTAAGCTTATTAGTTATCTTACCACAAGACCTTACCAATTTAAAGCACAATTATCAGGACCATATGAGCACAGACTTGTCTTTTCAAACATTCAAAGAACTTTGTTCGTTGTGTTTGAAGGGCAAATATAGCTTTTTAGTTGTTGACAAAGATAGCGATATTAAAAACGGTCGAAAGCGACAGGGCTTTGATCAGTTTATTCATATATAAGGGGTCTAGTTGCAAACTTTTCATCATTAGTAATTTAAAAACAAAGATGGACAGACGAAAAGCTTTGGAGCTTGTTAAAACTTGCAAGGCAATAAAAAAGAAACTTCAAGCCTTAAAATCCGATCTCGTTGAATCAGAGTTTAAACGAGAGAAGCAGTTGAAACCAATAACTAAACCTCTTGAAGAATTTTTATCGAAAGTGAAAAATGAAATGTCAATTAAATCGGAAACATAAACCCCAACTCGAGATTCCTCTACACCCAGCAAAACAAATTTAAACTTTTCCCCATATCGTCCAATTGAATTCTACCGCTCGAAGTAATTTGTATAAATTTCAACCAATGTTGACACCTACAATGCCCAGTTTTTTAGAAGATACTTTTGTTAGTGACGATATTGAGGCTCAAAACAATGGTGAAGAAATTGACAGAACACTTAACGAAATAAATAAAAGTAGATTAAACTTAACAAGACTTCCTGTTTACGATGAGTACTTGAAAGATTTTGATCCGCTGCCCAGAAAGTATATTGACGAACAAATGAGAGATACTAAAGATGTTCACGATTATACCTATGGAATCTATCACGATGTTGATAATGAAAAGTTTCTTATTGATAAATCCGAGCTAAACTTTAAAGGTAAAAATGTTTCAGTCAATGGTTTAACCTACCCCGGTACTGTTGGTTTATATAAGTTGTTGTTTAAAAAAGAGCCAGCGGCTTATAGGAAAGAAGATTTAGATCAATATGGATATTTTATCAAGATCCAATGCTTACCGTAGAAATTATGACCCCCAGGATCAAATTCAAGGTACAAAAGTTTCGAAATGGAATCAAATATTTAGACCATATTTGATAACTAAGAAAATTCTTTCCCCACAAAATCGGGGAAAGACTTGCTTCTTTTAATAAACCACTTCCTCCGAGAATTTTAAGACCTAGAGCACATTCTACTTCAAGTACTTTACAGAAAAAAGGTGGATCTATGCTCTTGTTGAATAAAATAGACTATGTATATTAGGATGATCCAAATGAAATTGTGGAAAGATTCAAACTTTTGATAGCGTCACAAACAGCCGGGAATGATGGTCAGACAAATGAAATACAATCAATATTGGAAGAGCTTAGAGAGCGTAAAATTTTAGTATAAATAGAGATGTATACAGGTAGATAAGTTTATTTAGTTTTTACAACCATGACGGTGGACAAGTTCTGGAGACATGCTTCGAGAAAAGGTAAAAATATTCAATACAATATTAGTCAGAGCGATTTGGAAATTAGAGTTTTGTCAAATTTTTGAAAACACTTCAACCGCAAAGCTCTGACTTTGAAGGTTTAAAGAGACGACCGATGAAAAGTTGGGCAATGTGCGACAAAATTGTGTTAAAGAGGACAACTAGTTGGAAAGGAAGAAAAAACTTAAAGCAGATATACTAAATACTACTTTTAAAGACCAGAATAAAATTGTGGATGATTTCAAAAATCGAATCAATGTGAACTTTGAAAAAATAGTATCCCTTCAAAACCTTGTTGGTGAACAAAATAATGTTACTAATTATATAACTTTATTAAAAAGAGAAATAAATGTGTTTGAAAGTGAGCTTAAAAATTTTCAAAATGGAAACAAAACAGAATTAGAGAGTTATGGACAAAATTTTACAGTTTTCCTTACAAAATTTAATACTCTTAAAAGTAGTTTTAAAAATTTTCAAGACAAAATTAATAGTGATATTCAACAAATTGCAACTACGAACAACAATAAACATTTTTATAATTTTAATAATCAATATTTAAAAAATTTTTAGAGACTGTTAAATAAAATTAAAAGCACAACAAGATCAACTTGACAAACATTTTTGTGAAAAATTTCCAACAATCGATTATCTTGAACGTAAAATTAAAGATCAGATTGCACACAACAACGAAACAATAACAAAATTAAATAAATCGATTAGTGGCTACATCGAACAAGTTAAAAACTTGGACATACAGTATGATACATAATGGAGGGCGAGTCTTACATTACATGATGGCAACTTTGATGAAAAACTGGAAATTGCAAAGTATAAAATAGATCAAGATGTTAGCGCTTTAAGTGAAAAGTTAAAAACATTTCAAGATGATTTAAAACGTGTAAAATCACTTTTGACCGTAAGCACAGATGAGATTAGAGATAAACATTCGCAATTGAAAACTGCTTATAAAGATAGTAATAAACAAGCAATCAAAAAACTTTCCGAGTTTGAAATAATTGTCAACAATCAAGATGAAAAAATGACTAAACTACAAGAAAATTTACAAAATAGTGTATCGTCAAAAGAGATCCAACTCACACAAAGTATAAGAAACTTTAAAGATGACATTGCGTTTAAAGTTCAAAATATGGAACAACAAAATATCTAATTTGAAGCAAGAGAATAAAACATTTTATGGATATTTACCGCTAGATTTTGTGGGAAAACATATGGAGCAAGAAAATAATTTTTTTATATTTTCGTTAAAAAGCGTTTATTATACCATGCCCTTGAGAGAAGCACAAATTGAATTTGCAAAATTTCACCCCAATACCACGATTATGGTCGTTGAAGACGAGCTCAAAATGTAAAATATTATGATTCAACGAATGTGGAAAATATAAAATTGAAACAAAATGATAAAATTTCGTTTGAGAGAGAAGCAGCAATTTCATCCACTGATTTTAGTGCTACTATACTATTTAAGTATCCAATACAATCAGAATTTCTTCACTTGCCTTCAAGATGTCTTTGAAAGAAATTGTGGTAAATGAACTGCATAAAACAGCTCGAAAAAAACATCAAGGGATTGAACGATTTATGGGAGGTTGATTTGATTTCCATGATTCCATATGAACGAATAAACAGAAGACATAGATTTATTTTAATTGTCATAAATGCATTTTCCAAGTTTGTATGGGCACGTCCTTTGAAAAGTAAAACCTCTGCAGATGTATCTCGGGAGATGAAATCCATTTTGGAAGAAGCGCCATCAACACCAAAAAACTTACATACGGATAGAAGCAAGGAATTTTTTAATAAAGATTTTCAAAAACTCATAAAAGATTATAATATCAACCATTATCACACTTTTTCCAATATGAAAGCTTCAATTGTTGAAAAATTTAATGTGGAAAAAATTTAGTGTGCAAGGCAACTACAACTGGATAAATATTTTGGATGAAATTGTAAACAAGTACAACGCCACTGTGCATTCGACAACGGGTGTATATATTTTAAGAACGTCTTACCCATCAATAAAACTTCCAGATCCAAAATCAATAAAATTTAAAGTTGGAGACTATGTTCGTATCAGCAAAGAGAGACAGGCCTTTACAAAGGGTTATACACCCAACTGGTCCAATGAGGTTTTTCGAATTAGAAAAGTAGTACGTATCCCATTACATACCTGCTTGAAGAACAACAGAATTCCGAAATTAGGGGTGGATTTTATACTAATAAATTACAACTGACCAAATATCCCGATGTCTACCTCGTTGAAAAGGTTTTAAGACGAAAAGGTGACAAGGTTTATGTTAAATAGCTTGGAATGGACATAAGGTTTGCTTCAAGTCCACATCCTTTAGCCAGATTAAACGCTGTAGCTAAATTTGAACTGCGGCAGACAAAACGCATATCAGAGTTGGAAATTGGTAAAGAATACATTATAAATCATTTGAGATCCATCAAAGTTGCGTTCGGCCGCTCCATTATTGCTATTTTGGAGAACTGTAGCTTTGATGTTTACCTACCGATACGCATATCGCTTAAAGTAGAACTCTACAGAGAAGAATTTAAAACGAACAAATACATCCTGATTTATCAAGGCCATGTGAACACGTCGTTTGGACAAATTCCATCTTTAGAATTTAGAAAAATAGATTAAGATTTTTATGTACTTACTTTTAAAAAAATTAAATATTTAAGATTTTATTTGCTTCATTTTTTTCCTTCCTTGTTTTCAAAGAACCAATTACTTTTTTTATTTTTTTTTAACCTTTTTTATAATTTTGACTACGTGGTTAGTGACATTTCTAAATTGATATTTATGCTAACACGCGGTTAGTCGCCTTTTTCACAATTTCATCTAAACTTTGGGATTTTTTATAATTTTTTTATGCTTTTTTATCATTTCAAATATACTAGCACGCGGTTAGCTCAATTTGATGCTAGGGTAACACGAGGTTCGTTGCTTTTTCTCAATATCGTCTAAAAAACACAAAAGTTTATTTGGGCTAGGACTTCTGGATTTTTTATAATTTTGACTATAGTAACACTTTTTCAATAATTTTTTCTTCAATTTTTGCTTACGTTCGCTCGTTTTTAGTAAATTTGACTGATTTTAGAGGTCGTCGAATAGCGCGACAGGTTCGGTTTGCATGATTTTTTCATTCAATTTTTGCTTACGTTCGCTCGTTTTTAGTAAAATTGACTGATTTTAGGGGTCGATTGCTTTGGTTCACTCGATTTTTTCGTAAAATTTTTGCTTCGGTTCGCTCGTTTTTAGTAAAATTGACTAATTTTAGGGGTCGTCGAATAAGGCCCTGCACTTACTTTCAAGTGAAAGATGTTTTACGCGCAAAATGATGGACCTCCAATGGGTCCGCCTCTTTTGCCAGTGGTAGCAAACATCTACAAGGAGTGGTTCGAGGACAATGCGATCAACACAGCAAGAGTCAAACCAAAACTATGGCTACGATACATAGATGACACATTTATTATATGGCCGGAAAATGATGACGAACTACAGAATTTTCTACACCATGTGAACGGTAATGGACCAACAATAAAATGCACAATGGAAATTAAAAAAGATTCGGCCTTACCTTTTTTGGATGTTCTTGTCAAACGATTAGACAGAAACATTCAAACCACTGTATATAGGAAACCTACACACACGGGACAGTACCTACATTTTAAGTTTAATCATTCTGTTGCTTCAAAACAAGGAGTTATAAGAAGTTTGTATTTAAGACCCGTAAATATTTGTAGTAATAATGAAGAATTAACAACAAAAATTACCATTTTACCAAAAAAGGACAACAGAATGTTTATTCCGAGTAATTAATAAACTCAACGATCTCTAAAATTAAAAACAAACGAAATGTAGCAAATTCTCGATATAATAATAACTCGTTGGGTATTATTAACATTCCATATGTTCAAGGGATTTCAGAAAACATAAGACAAATAGCCAAGCACTATAATATAAAAACAGTATTTTCACCGGAAAAAACGATAAGGAGTTTTGTAACCAAAACAAAACCAGAAAATCCCTCAAATAATAAGGAATGTATTTACCAAATTCCGTGTGAGTGTGGTAAACCATATGTAGGTGAAACGAAACGCTCATTTTAGGCTAGAGTAAATGAACATCTAAAAAGTACTAATTAGGGGATATTGAAAAATTCGGTTTATTGGATCGTGCCTGGTCAAATGATCACAGGTTTCAGTGGTCAGAAGCTAAAGTTTTGCATAAGGAGTCGCATTGACAAAAACGAAAGTTTATTGAAGCTGCGTTTATAATGCAGAATAAAGAAGTTTTCAGTCAACCAAGCAAGGACATACCAAACATATGGAAACCACTCCTTAAGGAAAATAGTGCTTAAAATAAATAAAAACAATGGAAGTCCGAAATTTTGTTTCTAATCAATCATTGTCTACGCGTTTCAAACAAAGAACAAAGGACTTTTTAAAAGAAAGGGTTTTTCAATGCACAATTAAAATATAATAAAATTTCACCCTGGGAAAACCCACTTAAATAGATAAAGGCGAAATGGTTAAAGACTTACCCCAACATTTTCTACACTGACATCTTCCTTGGCCTCCTCAAAGAACTCGTCACTCTCATGCAAATCATCTATGGCAGAATCCTGCTCCTCTTTAACGTCGCCCTCCTCTTCCACATCAGCTAGAAAGAAAACAGTATACATTTTTCAAACAGTGGACTTGTATAATATATGATAAAAAGAAACGTTTTAATATTCAGTTTAATATTCAGTTTATTTAGTACATGTTTCGGACTGGAGGGCTTTGATACATTATTCCAGTTATTTAACACAAGGTGAGGAACTCTCTTTGACACAACAAGCAAAACACAAACACAGAGGTACACAAAAATTGCATATTTTTTTCTATTATCTTTTGGATCATGTCAGAAGTGTCAGATACAATTATGCGCTGACTCGTGACATAGCTTTAAATTTGCGCCCCGACATAAATTGTAATTTTGGAACATACTCCTTTGCATCTCTTTTTAAAGCACAGCTAATTTTTTATTGCTGTCCAACTCATGGTGCTGACATTGGGCTCCCGGACCTAATTTTTTGTCAAAATAAGAAAAATAAATTTTTTTAACAATATTTTGATTTAAAATGAGAAGAAAGTAACTATCTATAAATTTAGAACTTTCGAGTGTTAATAATCACTAAATATGATTTTTGAACTTAAAAAAACCTATTTACCACTAGGTATCAAATTTGGAACGTTGGCGTATATATAAAGCCGATAATTAAGAATTCTGTGTCAAACCTAAAAAAAATATCATGGCGGATCCGAAATGGAGAACATCATTTATAAACCGATATGTATTATGTATTAAATTTGGAATTCTGCGGTGTTTAACGCCGCTTATTATGATTTTAACATATAAACTATCCTATTTATGAATTGATTTATGTCAAACTTGGTACTTTGGGTTGTTTAAGGTTAAATTGAGCTTACGGGGTAATGCGGAACAAAGCTGCGTTGGAAAGGATGAGGAGTATACCAGGTGGGCCAAAAAAAACCTGACAATTTTTTTTCATTATAACTTTTGAACTATACTATCGATTTGAATGGGACAAACTGTACTTGGCAGAGAATTAATCATAGTTTTGAATAAATAAATTTTTTTATCCGCCATTTTAAAATCCAAGACGGCGGACAAAATAAAATTGCACCCTTCAAAGATGCTCGTTTATTCTAGTGTTGTGAACATGTTTTAAGAATTTTTTTAAATTACTAAAATAGCAGCATTCTTGCCACGCACAACAAGGTATAAATCAGCAAAATCGGTTAAGTGGTTCTAAAAAAAATATTTTTGTTTTAACCATTGTTTTGTAAATTCATTACTACTGAACCGATTTTGATAAAATAAAAAATATTTTGGTGAGAATTAATTGCTTTTTAAAGATCATGATCAAAATTTATTATTATTTTAAAATTTAAGATGGTGGACAGAATCATAATTGATTCTTCAAAATGGCGTGTTTAGTCTTATTTTATAAAAATGTGTTAGTTTTTTTTTAATTTGTAAAAAAGCACTACTTTTCCTCCGCACAAAAAGGTATAAATTAGTAAAATCGGTTTAGTGATTCTCAAAAAATCTATTTTTGTTTCAGCCATTGTTTTACAGATTATACGATTGTATTGCCAATCCTGTCTGTATTCATTTTTTTATAAACTCATTATTACTGAACCGATCTTAGTGAAATAAAAAAAAATATGGTAAGAATTGATTGTTCTTGAGTTTATAATCGAATTTTGCCACCATCTTAGAAGTTAGGATGTCGGAAATAATCATACAATCATTCTCAACATGATATTTTCTATTTCACTGAAATTGGTTTAGTAATAACGAATTTATAAGGAAATTAATGTAGACAGGATTGGCAATGCAATCGTATAATCTGTAAAACAATGGCTGAAAAAAAATAGATTTTTTGAGAACCACCACACCGATTTTACTAATTTGCACCTCGTTGTGTGAGGGAAAAGTAGCGCTTTTCTATAAATAAAAAAGAAAACTAAAACATTTGCGTAAACTAAGAATAAACACGTCATTTTGAAGAATCAAGTATGATTTTGTCCGCCATCTTAAATTTTAAGATGGCGACACACTTTGATTATGATCTTTAAAAAGCAATCAATTCTCAACAGGATGTTTTTTATTTTATTAAAATCGGTTCAGTAGTAATGAATTTATAAGAAAATAAATGCAGACATGATTGGCAAGGCAATCGTATAATATGCAAAACAATGGTTAAAACAAAAATATTTTTTTAGAATTACTGAACCGATTTTGCTAACTCGTACCTTATTGTGCGTGGCAAGAATGCAGCTTTTTTACTAATTTAAAAAAATAATTAAGACATGTTCGCAACACGAGAATAAACGAGCATCTTTGAAGGGTATATTTCAATTTCGTCCGCCATCTTGAATTTTGAGACACTGGACAAAAAAATACATTCAGTCGAATCTAAATAATTCTCTGCCAAGTGCAGTTTGTCCTATTAAAACGATTGTATAGTTATAATATATAATATATATATATATATATATATATATATATATATATATATATATATATATATATATTGATGCACTCGGCGTTGTCACCTCGGCGTTAAGGATATGACGACCTGACCTCACCTATTTCTAGTAGTGTTAGCCCATATATAGGTACATATATGACATGAGGGGAAGTTACTTTACCAGAATTTCAAAAGAGGGGTAAATATTTTTTTTTCAAATATTTGATAAATACGTGGAATACGTTCGGACCTCAGACCGATATACAACCTTTGGATATGTGCTATTTCCTGCCACCTCAGGCACTGTTGCCGGTTTTATTAAGCTGATAACGTATGGCGTAAGTCTATAAGCAACAATAGCTTTATCTAACTAAATTTAAATATTAAATATAAGGTAACAACGTTTTACTTTTATTTAGGGACACTTTAGGAAATATAACAACTTTAAAAGGTTGCAAAAGTTTGTAAGAAAAGATTAATGGTGACAACGTACTGTCTTTAAATAAAAAACCGAACATTCATATATTCATTATGGAAAAACTTGCTGTTATTTTTTTTGGAAAACACATTTTGACGTTTTGTGATCTCAGAAAAGTTGCATAGCTTGAAAGTCCTAAATACAATTTTTGTTGAAAAATGGTTTACTTACTGTCAAAAATTCTACACATAGATCCGATAAACATTAAAAGAAAATTGTCAAAAATACACTCTATAGAATGCAAAAAAAATTAATACAATATCTTAATTTATATATTTTTGGGTTTGCAATGTTTATGACATGATTGATATGACAGAATATTTTAAAAAAATTATTTATCCGTAACAAGAATATTAATAAAAAAGAAATTGTGATAATTAGTTAAGCCGTTTAAAAGAGGAAAACCATATACAGGAATGATGTGTTTGCCCACACCACAGCCCAACGCGAATATTATTAATCTAATAATAACCACCAGCAATCACAAGGCTCAAATGTTGACGTGATGTCAGAATTTGTAAATGACATTCTTTATCAAAAAAGTTTCACGGGCGAATCCTCAGAGGTAAAGTAGCTTGGGGACGCGTTTCGGCTCCCGGAAGACAGCCTAAGCCCTGGATTTTTTTAAATTTGAAGGATTTTTTTAAATTTGAAGGAATTTCACGAGGTAAAAAGTCTTAACAAAAAAGTTTTACGGCAAGTCCTCAGAGGTAAAGGTAGCTCGGGGAAGCGTTTCGGCCTCATTACGCCTCATTCAGCCCGAGCATAAACATGAAATGAAATGATCATGTCGGTATCTGAAAAAGAAATAGGAAATATGGTGTTTACTGAGGAGAGACCAACTGTCAATTTGCAGCTTTGACATTCTTGATTATTTAATTTCCAAGTCATATCAAAATTATAATATCTTTATGTTCAATTTAGCACTGTGCCTAAGAGTCATTTGCAGCCGTAATAGCCAAGTTTACAAAAACATTTCCAAACTAGTGAGAATCTTTTATTTTAAAATTTGTATTGGAGAACTTGGCTTTACTTTTATCTCAATTCTTTTAACGGAACACCACTCTCGAGTACTTGGCTTTTTTTACATGAAATGTTTTTGTTATGATGAACTTTTTTAAAGGATTTGGATAATATTTAAGTTTTAAAGTAGTAAAATGTGAGGAATATTATTCAAAAGTTTTGCAATGCCTTATTAAAAATTTTGAGGTTTTTTTTTATATTTTCCTATGGTTTTATCATAGTTCCTATCAGCCTTCTAAAGCTCAGCTCTCTAGTGTTCCTCGAAATAGACAATGCTAATTTTACATAACTTTACATTTATAGGGGAGGAAAGTAAATTAAAATTTTGGTGCTTTTAAATTTTTTACTATACTTAGTTTTATCATAGTTCCTATCAGTCTTCCAAAGCTCAGCTCTCTAGCGTTTCTGGAAGAGGAGAATATTACTTTTACATAACTTTACATTTAAAGGGGAGGGAAGTTAATTATAATTTGAGGTTTTTTAATTTTATTTTATAGTTTTATCATAGTTCCTATCGGCCTTCCGAAGCTCAGCTCTCTAGCGTATCTGAAAGTGGGCAATGTTACTTTTACATAACTTTAAAATTATAGGGTAGGAAAGTAAATTAAAATTTTGGGGTTTTTAAGTTTTTTCCTATAGTTTTGTCATATTTCCTATCAGTCTGACATAGCTCAGCTCTCTAGCGCCTCTGGAAGTGGGCAGTGTGACTTTTACATAACTTTACATGTATAAGGGAGAGGAGTGAATTAGAATTTTCGGGTTTTTTGATTTTTTCCAATGGTTTGGTCACAATTTCTTCAGTATGCCAAATTTCAGCTTTATAGCGTGTTAAATTTACATTTTCGTAAATTAAAAAGTTAAACCCCTCGTAGTTCAAACGCGGCCATATGTATTAAAAACCGGCTTTGATATTTGAAAACGTCTCGAAAATCAAGCTCAGTCCACTTGCTTTTATCTATCTCTGCTAGAGATACCTAAAATCCCCAAAAACATCGAAATTGGCCCAACCTGTACAAGTCATGTTTAAATTTGGCACAAAATACATTAGGGACTTATTGGAGTAAAGAAAGGCAAAAATCGCGAATTTGAGGAGGGTAACGGGGTTATTCCCCCCTCTAAAAAAATAAATGCACAAATATTTTTTTCCGTCGACCATTACCCCCCTAAATTTAGGTCAAAATTCGCGCTTGCCAGGCAGTAATAGTACCAAGCAATATTTTGACAATTTTACATTAAACGATGACAGCTGATCGACGACTTACTTTTAAATTCAACTTTGGTATGTCAAGTTTGTAGTACCTACCTACTCCAGTGGCTCACCCAGGGATAGTTCTTGGGGGGGCGCGAGGCCTCTGGGGTGGGCCCGAAGCCTCATGATGGCGAATTTTATACTCTTTAATCTTTTTATTCAGGAAATATGTGGAAAATCTCTAAAAAAATCTTAGGCATGGGGGGGACCGGCCCCCGAGACCCTCCCCCCTCTGGGTACGCCCATTCATACTTCTAAGTTTTTTTTTTATTTGTCAAACACACTGTGTTTTTTTTTTTATTACAATCTAGTCAGTAAGACTAATTAGCAATTTTGTTTTAACTTAATTTACTAGAAAAGTCAGATTTAAACTTAGGGTTCACTCAACAGTTCTCCCCGCTTTGTTTAGTCTGTAACTCACAATTGTGTTGTGTTTATAGCATTATTTTGTTTTATGTGTAATTCACTTAGTTTACTAGCTCAAATGGCTTCACTCTTTTTAGTCGTCGAACTAGCATAGTATTGTCTAGAAGCTGAATTGCTTCCACATTCACATGCCGATGGAGTCTATCTTCATGGCTTTTTGCGTACTTTTTTATAGTCTCTGCTACAGTTTCGATTTTTAGATCTCGATGAAGGTCACTATTTCGAACGTACCAAGGTGCATTCACAATGTTTCTTAATACTTTATTTTGAAACCTCTGTCCAACTAGAATGTTACTCTCTTTAGCACAACCCCATAGTTGAATACCATATGTCCATACTGGTTTCAGTATTTGTCTATAAAGCAGTAACTTATTATGAATTGTTAAATTGGACTTCCTTCCAATTAGCCAGTTCATTTTTCTATACCTTATCTCAAGTTCTTTTTTTTTCTTAACATGTGCTTTCCAGCGCAATTTGGCATCAAGTGTCATACCTAGATATTTTGCCTGATTCGAATATGGTACTGGAATGTTGTTAATTGTTATTTGTATGTGATTTATATTTTTGTTTGTAAAATCAACATGAATTGATTTGGTTTCATTTAATTTTATTCGCCACTTTGTGGTCCAACTGTGAATTTGGGTGACTACATCCTGAAGTTTTTCTATGCATTTTTCAATAGATTTTTCTACCGTCAATAAACCAGTATCATCGGCAAATGTTGCTAAGTGACAATTTTCTGGCTTTGGGATATCACAAGTGAATAATAAGTATAGATAAGGGCCTAGTACGCTACCCTGGGGCACGCCTGCTTGAATTTCTCTTAAATTTGAGTATGAGTCTTCCTGTGTTACTCTAAAATGTCTATCAGATATGTATGATTCCAAAATATCCGAATATTGTTTTGGCAGAAACCTTTTTAGTTTAAAATTAAGGCCTTCATGCCACACTTTGTCAAATGCTTGTGCTACATCTAGAAAAACTGCAGAACAAACTTTTCCCTCTTCTAGTGCTTTTTCTATTATATTAGTAATTCTGTGTACTTGATCTATCGTGGAATGCTTGTCTCGAAAACCAAATTGATGAGATGGAATAATTTCTTGTCTTTCTATGATGGGTTTTATTCTTTTAAGCAATAATTTTTCATAGAGCTTGGATATAATTGGCAGCAAAGATATTGGCCTGTAAGATGACACGTCATGGAGTGGTTTTCCCGGTTTTGGAATCATGATAACTTCTGCAACTTTCCACAGTTTAGGTACATACCTAAGCCTAAAAGACGCATTAATTAGGTTGCATAGTTTTACGATAGCTTTTCTGGGGAGTTGTTTTATGACTACCCCGTTAATAAGATCATACCCTGGGGCTTTTTTCGAATTAATATTTTTGATTTCTGTTAATATTTCTTTTGGTGATGTAAGCTTAATATGGTCCTCGATTTGATGGGGTTCATTTAAATGAAAGTGTTCATCTGGTGCTTCGTGGGGCTGAAATGTTTTTTCTAAATGACTTGCAAAAATATCTGCTTTTTCTTCGTTACTCCTTGCCCACTGGTTGTTAGATTTTCGTATGGGTGGAATTTGGATAATTGGTCTTTTAAAATCTTTGGTTGCTTTCCAAAGCGAATAGTCGGTATTTTTATCATCTGTAAGTTCATTAAGAAAATGGTTAATAGATTCATTTTTTATTACTAGAATTTCTCGCCTAATGCGCTGCGTCATGTTGTTGAGATTTGTTTTGTCCCGAGGATCACGGTTTTGTTGCCACTTTCTTCTTAGTTTCCTTTTTTCCAATATAAGGTCTCTAATTTCCTTTGGATAGTTTTTTCCCTTAAAAATTCTCTTTGGTTTTGGACTGTTTTCCCAAGCTGCTTGTTGAATATTTGTAACAAAATAATCAACTTCTTTATCGATTTGTTCTGGCGTTTGCAATGGTACTGATAGGTTTATTTTTTCTGACAGACTTTGTTTAAAACTAATCCAGTCAGTCAGTTTATTAACTAGTGAGATATTTGCTTCTTTCTTTATTATGTTTTGACTAAGAGTTAGAATAATAGGTGAATGAGCTGAGTGTAAATCAAAACTTTCTTCTATATCTACAAAACTTAAAGATATATTTTTTACTATAAAAAAATCAATTAGATCTGGAATTTTTCCTGGATCTGTTGGATAGTATGTGGGTTTACCAGTTGATATCGGCTCACATTGATATTCACTAATATCTTGCAAAAGTTCTTTTCCTTTAGAATTCGTCAGTCTAGATCCCCAGTAGGTATTTTTTGCATTAAAGTCACCTCCAATTATAAAACGGTTTCCTAATTTTCTGAGAAAATTAAGATATTGATTTTTCTTTAGTAAGTGCCTTGGTGGTATATAGACAGCACTTATGACTAATGTATATGTTTTGGTTTTTACACTTACTAATGTAGCTTGAATCTCTATGGTTTTATATCCCATCTCCTCATAGTGTGATATATTTTCTTTAATTATTACAGCACTTCCCCCATGTGCAGTATTGCTAGGGTGAGTTGTATGATACACTTTATAACCTTTAAATTTAATGTGAGACTGGTTAGTGAAATGCGTTTCTGACACAAGACAGACGTCAATTTTTTCTATGTCTAGAATAACTTGCAAGTCTTGCTGATGTTGCAAGAGACCATTGGCATTCCAAGCTAGGATTCTAAGATTACTGACCATTTTGAGGCATATTGGTAGCTCGGTTATTGCTACTTTCTAGTTTAGTTAATCGCTCATCAAGTTTGTTCAATTTCTCCAAAATTAATTGTAGTGTTTGTTCCATAGTATTTTGACTACTGATATTAATATCAGGTATAGTAGCTGTTGCTGCTACTTGGCTGTATGTCCTTGTCACAGAGTTTTGTGTGACTGTGTTTCTTGTCTGTTGGTTTTGTCTATTTGTACTCACGTTTGGTATGAGATTCGGTTTCTTAGGTTTATTTTTCAATTTTTGTATTTCCTTAGCAACAAGGCATCCTCTGTAGTTAGCAGGATGCTTGCCTCCACAGTGGATGCAGTTTGGCTCAGATTCTTTTGGTTTGGGGCATTCTACAGTAAGATGTTTCCCCGTGCATTTTACGCAACGTGGTTCTTTAGCGCAATATTTTTGCGTGTGTCCATAAGATTGGCATCTTTTGCATTGAGGGACTAACTTTGAGGTTTTTAGTGCTTTTATTTCCACTTCAATCCCAAGGATACTGGAAATTTCAAAAATTTTGTTGATATCTTCATCGTGGCTAAATGTGAGCATAAACATGTTAAGATGTTGTCTTGTTCTCCATTTAAGTTTGTTGCTGGCCTCCAGTGCCTTAAAACCTTTTTTTTGTAGATCAGCTACAATTTTTTGTGGGTCACATGAGAAGTGTAGCCTATTCGCTATTACTCTAATTGGCCTTATTTGTTTGTTTTCGTATGAGTGCCATTGATGCTTTATTTCATTAAGCATTTTAGTAACCAGCCGATAGCTGTCTGCGTCTTGTACATTTATTTTAATATTTTCGTTATTTAAAACTTTTATTTTAACTCCTTGTATGATATTTAACTTTTCATAAATATCATTAAAATTATTTACGCCATTTACCATAATCGGTTGAGGTAATGGAGCTTTTTTAACCTTAGTTGGGGGTTCTTCATTTTGTGTTTTATTGGAGGGCTCTCCAGTCCCCGAGCTTTGTTGTGGTGGTACTTCTAAGTAAAACGGTAAAACCGAATTCATTTCTTTGAAATATTCAATTTTTTTTTAAATGGGTGCTATTGCTTTGATGTAAAGCAAAACATACGTAATTTGACACATGAGTATTTTTACCTTCCTAGCCCGCAAAGCAATGGCTAGGAAGGTATTATTTTCGACGAAAAAAAAAAATGAGATAACGCCGAAAATATATTTGGGTGTATTTTGACCTATCTTAGCAATATCGTCGTGATGTCTGTCTGTGTGTGTGTGTAGGTGTGTGTGTGTGGGTGTGTATGTGTGTGTGTGTGTGTGTATGTGTATATTATTTCTGTCCTTAACGCGATAGCTCCCAAACCGCTGAACTGATTTTCATATAATTTTCAGATAAAATAGTGTTTGCCACTTTAAAGAGCTGATTAGTTTTTGGTCAAAATCCATCAATGCTAGATAGTTTTTTGACAATTAAAAAATTTAAAAACTTTCTAATGGAGCGTTGTATCAATATGTGGTTTATAGTATGCTACATAGGAGCTTTAGTTTCTGAGTTATTTAAAAAAAACTGTTTTCAGGGCTGATATATCATGGCTTCACTTAAAGTGTGCTAATAGGCTAGCTAGGAAGGTATCAGATCCGTCACGGATCCATTTATTTTACTTGCATACACTGAAA
Source organism: Aspidapion aeneum (assembly GCA_963576565.1). Lineage (NCBI taxonomy): Eukaryota > Metazoa > Arthropoda > Insecta > Coleoptera > Brentidae > Aspidapion > Aspidapion aeneum. Next base: position 72,711,361 of record OY755043.1, read on the forward strand.
TGTAAAAGACTCATTCGATCAATATTTGAAATGTGCTTTTTCTTGTAATATTTTTTGAAAAAGTTGTTTTTTTAATTTTAGTGCTTTTGTACTTCATGCAAGAAATTGGTTGCAAATATGCAGAATTATTGTTAAAAGATCCTTCTGGTTTTTAAAAATTTTATAGGACGTTATATTAAACATTCATATTAAAATGTGTGTTCTGGACCAAAGAAGAGATACAAAAAGTATATCTCATATTTTCAACATACCTTTTTTTAAATGATTACTGCTTGTTTAAAGGATTTGGATAATATTTAAGTTTTAAAGTAGTAAAATATGCGGGATATTGTTCAAAACTTTTGAAATGCATATTAAAAATGTTGAGGTTTTTTATATTTTCCTATGGTTTTATCATAGTTTCTATCAGCCTTCTAAAGCTCAGCTCTCTAGTGTCCTTGGAAGTAGGCAAAGTTAATTTTACATAACTTTACATTTATAGGGGAGGAAAGTAAATTAAAATGTTGGTGTTTTTAAATTTTTTCCTATAGTCTTCCAAAGCTCAGCTCTCTAGCGTTTCTAGAAGTGGACAATGCTAATTTACATAACTTTACATTTATAGGGGAGGGACGTTAATTAAACTTTGGGGTTTTTTAATTTTCTTTTATAGTTTTATCATAGTTCCTATCAGCCTTCCAATGCTCAGCTCTCGAGCTGTCTGGAAGTGGGCAATGTTACTTTTACACACTTTTACATTTATAGGGGAGGGAAGTAAATTTGAATTTTGGGGTGTTTTAATTTTTTTCTATAGTCTTATCAAAGTTACTATCGGCCTTCCACAGCTCAGCTCTCTAGCGTGTCCGGAAGTGGGCAATGTTACTTTTACATTACTTTACATTTATAGGGGAGGAAAGTAAATTATAATTTTGAGGTTTTTAATTTTTCATGTTTCAAGAAAACATGGTATACGGCGCGCGAACCTAATAAACGAAACCTATAAAAATAATACAGGTTTTTTTTTCAAAATAGCCCTTGAAGTCTTAGGTACATAGTTTTTAGAAACTTAGATAAAACCTAATTATTTCAGTTTATTTTGCATATAATATAGAAATACATATATGTGGGTAGACCTAAAACTTTATGGTTTGTATCTTACCAAGAATATTACCCATGCAACTGATTAATAATTTTTGTAGAATATTTATCTATCTTTATTTCATGTCATTTCAATCATTCTCAAAAATGAGTAACTTTTAATTTAAAGGCCACCAAAGAAACAAATTGGACAAGTTCCAAAATGAAAAAATGGTTAATATCATACCTCGAACCTTGTTTTTAGTCTAACAAAAAACACAGTTTAGCATTTTCGTATAAAATTTTGTTGGCTATAATTTTTGTTTCAAACTTTGTACAAAAACCAAGTTATTTTAAAAAAAGAGAATTCGTGCGCCATTTTTTTAAAAAAGCGGCGAGAGCAGGCATCACTCTATAATTGTGCCAAGCTTCGGACCTTTTGCACCAAAACGTCATATTATATGGTTAAACTACTTAACTAATTTCAAGTCTTGCCCATAGGAAAGTGTCTGAATAGCTGTCGCAAAAATTTATTATATTACAAAATCAATCAAGTAAAGTTAAATAAAACCGTTAAAAACTACCAGCCAGAATAAGCAAAAAAATGTAAGATGACTAGCAAAATTAGTCAAATTATTTCAATAAGATAAAAAATGCAATAATAATCCTTTACAAAGCCCCTCTTAAAATATCAGACTCAGGCACTCGTTTCTGAGAATTCTATTAGATATTCCAAGGGTAAAAAAGCAGGTACAAATTACATATAACAAAGAAACCCGTAGCGTCTAAAATCTAATCTGCAATGTTGCCAAATTTCTGGGGCCGCTGCGACGCGGTTTTAATACGCAGAATACGTGTTATACCACCGAGGTGACTCAGTGGATCGTTTAGTTACAGTAAAAGCGACGCTAGCGCCACCGGTAGATACGTGAACTACACGGCGAAAAAGTAGCTATATATACCATTTTGTGACCTCAGAACAAAATTTTGCACACAGCTTGCTGAGTGTGTTAGGAATCGTCCCTGAAATTTTTATTGAAAAACGTTGTCACCTCAAAAAATGATGTACTAAAGTTATATATGAGGTGACACCGTAGTTTATATACTTTGTTTTGAGGTGGCTAAGTACCCTTTATTAATATATATATATATATATATATATATATATATATATATATATATATATATATATATATATATATATATATATATATATATATATATATATATATATACAGGGTGTCCCAGAACTAATGGTACATAGTTAAACTGTAGATTAACTGGAATAAAATATTGCGATTTAGCCATACTTATCTTAGTCCAAAAGTTCGTACTAACCGAGATACAGGGTGTGAAACTTTATTTTTTCAATTCGATTTTCTTTAATTATTCTTATTATTTTTGCAAAAAATAACCAACGTGTAAGTTTTTTTGAAATTGGCAAGACGATTCCCTTGAAAATTTTGATATACAGTGTACAGGGTGTTCCCTGGACCACTAGCATTGCATTAAAATCAGTGACTTTTTTTTTTGCCTCGGTGTATACCAGTTTTTATGTAAAATAATGGTTTTCCCATCCTTTTTATGTAAAAAAGCTATACTGTTTTAAAGTCGCTCAGAGCAACGGTTTTTGAAATTTTTGCATTTAAAGTTTTTATTGCATGTGAGTGATATGCCTAATTTATGTATGATACTTTCTTCAATTCATTCTCCTAATTAATATTTTTACAAAAACTAACCAGCATGTAGGTTTTCTGAAATTTGCAAGACGATTCCGTTGAAAAATTTGATGTACTATGTACAGGGTGTTCTTTGGACCACTACCATTGCATTAAAATCATCAGTGTATTTTTTTGTGCCTCGGTGTATACTTAAGCAGGTTTTTAAATAGAATATTATTTTAATTATTAAATAATCATTAATAACAAAAAAAAAATAAAAACCAATTGTAAAAATTATACATATTTTATTGCAAAAACAAATTTTTAGATAGAAAAACAAAAGAAAATCTACAATAAATGTTTAAAATGGCCACCGTTAACCTGAATACATTTGTTTATTCGCTTATTATACGAACGTCTGATTTTGAATTTTTTGAAATTAGTTTTTTTCGGGTATTTATCTAGCCTACAATAATAAACAGTTTTAAGTTTGATTTACTATTTGCCAATTTTAAAATTTTAACTTAGTTGCTAAGAGCGCCAAGCTTAAGAAATTTTATATTTTTTTAAATAAATAATAAATTATTAATTTTATTGATAATTAAAATTTTCCTTCAAAACAATAAAAAAATACTTGCATTAATAAAGTATACGTACTTACATTTAAAAAAAAACTAATACCAAGAGGTTTTTGTTCCTTATTAAAAACAAAGCCCTACACAGTTGCAATAACGAACAATGATAACACACTTATGATAATTCAAGAACCACCCTGTATATTTTTTAACTTAATATTTCTTAAGAACACATCCAATCTGAGAATGCTATAAAAAAGTATTGATTATAGCTAATATGTATAAAGTAGGTAAGAATTTAATCAAAAATCTTTTACGCATACAATAAAAACTTCTAATTTAAATATCTTGAAAGCCGTTGCTCTAAGCGACATCTAAACGCTATAACTTTTTTACTTAAATAAAATTAAAAAATTAATGTTTTTAATAGAATCTTGTATACACCGAGGAACAAAAAAAGTTAGACCTATTTTAATGTAACGGTACCGACCCAGAGAACACCCTGTATAATATTTATTTTTCTTACCAAAATTAAGTTATGGGTATGGACCCAAAAACCACCAAACCGAATTTTTTGTGCAAAATTAATAATTAGTAGAAAGAATTGAAGAAAGTATCATACATAAATAAAAAAAACTTTAAATGCAAAAATCTCAAAAAGGATGGGAAAGCTATCATTTTACATAAAAACTGGTATATACCGAGGCACAACAAAAATACACTGATTTTTATGCAATGGTAGTGGTCTAAGTAACACCCTGTACATCGAACATTAAATTTTTCAATGGAATCGTCTTGCCAATTTTAAAAAAACTTACACGCTGGTTTGTTTTTGCAAAAATATGAATTATTAAAAAAGTTATTAAAGAAAATCGAATTGAAAAAGCAAAGTTTAACACCCTGTATCTCGATTAGTAGTGTTAGTACCAACTTTTAGACTAAGGTAAGTGTGCCTAATTCATAATATTTTGACCCAGAAAATCTACTTTTAACTATGTACCATTAGTTCTGGGACACCCTGTATATATTTATCGGTTTCACAACGTTCTACGTCTTCCGATACCCAATCTCCACTCGTCTCTGTTTGCCCATAATTCATCATCTAGGCCTCTTATTCTTATTTCACTGTATAGAAGCTGGAGAGAAGGAATAGCTTCTCTCCAGCTTCTCCTTGGCCGTCCTCGTTTTCTTCGGCCAGTTGGTTTCCATTGTACTATTTGTTTAGGTAGTCTTTCATCATTTATTCTTTGTACATGTCCGTACCACACCAGTTGTTTTGTTCTTATATCATCCACTAACAGTCTATGGACAAATCAAGTTTCGTGTGCAAGTCGTGCCAACTTTCTGCCGATAAGCTAACTTTGTTAAGGGCATCCCATATATCAGGTTTTGACTTGTTGTCATTCTGGTAAATCCGTTTTTTGAAAGATATGGCGGATTCAAAATGGCGAAAAGGCGTACCTTTAAAAAAGTTGTAACTTTTTTATTTCTTATCCGATTTTCATGGAACAAAGTTTGAAATACTTGCTTTGTAATGTATTTAAAAATGTATTGGTCAGAAAATATGTTTTTTTTGTATTTGTCAAAAAAATAAAAAAAAATAAAAAAAAAGGTATTTTTTATTATTTTTTTTTTATTTTATTTATAAAACTATTGGAGCTAGAAAAAAAAAGTTTAAATAAAAAAGATAGCTATTTTGATTCTTTATTCAGATCTGGTTCAAGTGTTCCAATGCGTTAATTAGTTTTTAAGTTATGGCCAAATAACTGGAACAAAATAGGGGTCTTTGGGGTATATTTAAAAATTATGCTTTTAATGAAAACCATAAGAACTTTTTGAAAGTAACTTAAATTTGTTTAACATACCTAGCAGATCAAGTTTTGACTTATTGTCATTGTGATAATCGCGCTTTTTTTTAAATATGGCGGATTCAATATGGCGGAAAAGCATATTTAAAAACAAATTGTATCTTTTTTATTTTTTATCCGATTTTAATACAACAAAGCTTAAATTACTTGATTTGAAATGTATTAAAAAAATATTTTCGAGTGAAACAAGTGACAAAAATTATTATATTTATTTTATTTTTTAATTGACCCCCACATACGGACGTCGCTGAAGGGTTTGTCAATAATTAAACCCCAGTGACTTACACATTGTTGAAAAGAAAATTTTATTTCCTACAATAAAGTATAAAACATATTTTTGTCAATTGAGCGTAGTTTCTGAGAAAATTGGAAACAGAATTAATTTTTTTGGTGATCTGTAAAAATTGATTTAAGTTGCACGGGCCTGTGAAGTTTTAATCTGAAGATAAATTTTACATTATTATACACGTTTAAAAGAAAATTTTATTGTCTACAATCGATTATGGGTTACAATTTTTGATAGAGAGCTTGGTTTTTCAGATAATCGGGTAAAACCTTTGTGATTTCTTTAATTTTTTTATATTTTCTTAATAAACGGACGCCGCTGGATAGTTTGTCATTAGCCTGACCCCTGAACTGACTAATACATTGTTAAAAGGGAAATTTTATTTTCTACAATAAATGGTGAAATAACTTTTTTTCCAAACAGCTTAATTTTTGAGAAAATTGGATAAAACTTAGTGATAAATTGATAAATTTAGTGATTTTTAAAAATTGATTTTATTTACGGACGCCTCTAAATTGTTATAGATAAAACTACTATTGTCTTATTATACATCATTTAAAAGGCAATTTTATTGTCTATAACAAAGTGTGTATTATATTTTTTGATATAGAGCTCAGTTTTTAAGAAAATCGGGTAAAACCTGTAATAAACATGTTTCTTTTTACCTCAATAAACGGACGCCGCTGGAGAGTTTGTCATAACTCGTACCCCCCTGACTTATTGAATGTTGAAAAGGAAATTTTATGGTCTACAATAAAGATTAGTACATATTTTTCCCTAAGCTTAGTTATTAAGAAAATTTGAAAAAAATCTAAAAAGTTCAGGACTTGGGAAGTCTGGGGGGTAACACACACAGCTGTTCTTATAATGAAAAACTGTCAATATAGTGCCTGGCACAATTTGTGCCTGGCACTATTGCAATAGGTCCCTAATGTCCATCAAACAACGATAATAATAATAGAAATCACCTGTTTTACTAGACGCCGCGCGCTGCCTTCCGCGTACGGTAATACACCTCCGGTAGTCGTTCTGGTGACAACGAATGGTTTTTTTATTGAAACAAATATAAAATATCCATTCATATAAGACTTATATACACCAAATTAAAGAAAAATGTTCATTCTCAAACTTTTATTTAAACTTTTTTTTTAATTTTGCATTGTTGTTAATAAAAATGTAGGTTAAACTTTACTAGCCATACAAAAAAAAGTAAAAATTCAGTTATTTTATTTTTTCTAAAAAAAGGAAGCAAAATTTAAAAAAATATAATAGAAAGTTATTTTATTGCAGCTGTTTACTGATTCATTTGCCAATTTTTTGCAACCCTCTACGACTATTTTTAAGAAAGATACATCGTTTTAAAAAGTATCGTGCAAAAAAAAAGGGGTGGGGGCCATATCTTTAAAAAAACGCATTTACCAGAATGACAACAACTCAAAACCTGATCTATGGAGTGCCCTTAACAAACTTGGCTTATCGGCAAAAAATTGGCACGACTTGCACTCGAAACCCCCTTTTAGGCCGATTTGTCCATAGACTATAAAGTACGTTCACCCACTGTCATAATTTCTCTTATTCTTTGATTTGTAACTCTTTCTCTTTTTGATTCCCCTGCTGCTCTTCTCCAATAGTCCATCTCCGTAGCGGAAATTTTTTCTGTTCTATCCTTGATTAGCCATACTTCTGAGCCGTATGTAATAATACTTTTTACAATGGTGTTATATATAAGCTTTTTGTTATGATTTGATATACTTTGAGTTATTGCTTTTCTTCCTTGTACGTTTCGATCTTTTATAGCTTTGTCTAGTGATCCGTCAGCTGTAATTTTTAGACCTAAGTATTTATACTCATCACAGGACTGAATTCGCTGCCCGGTATTTAAGATTAGATCCTGTTTCATTCCACCGATACACATACTCTGTCTTATTGAGATTAACCTCTAGTCCCCACTTATTGTACTCTTCTACGAAAACTAGTGTCATATATTCGAGGTCGTCATAATCCTGAGCCACTACTATCTGATCATCGACGAAACAAAGTATACAAGGTGGTTTCGTCCAACGGAATTCCCATGTTTTGGCATTTTCTCTTCCATACTTTAAGGACTTGTTCCAAGTATATCTTGAAGAGCGTAGGCGAGATACAGCAACCTTGTTTAAGACCTTTACTTACTTGAAAGCCTTTGGTTAGTTTTGCTTTTATTTTAACTTTTACCTTACTATTGCGGTATAACTCTTTGATGGCCTTAATTAGTTGTACGCTTCTGTTTGTGTTTTCCAACGCTTTCCAAAGTAGATTTAGTGGTATACTATCATATGCCTTCTGCAAATCGACGTAAAGCAGATGCAGCCCTTGTCCGTATGCCATTTTCTTTTCAATAACTTGGGTTATACCATTGAGTTCTATAACGCCCTGAAAGGGCGTTAGAGACGGATAGACAAGGCATTTTTTATTGACCCTATCCAATTTGGTTCCTATGGGCGGGTATTTCTTTTACAATAAAAACAGAGATAGACATTATTGAACATGTGAAATGGACAAAGATAGGGTGATTTTGCATGCTAATAATACCCTAGATAATATATGGGTACTTTTATCTCTTTCAGACTGACGGCATAAGTGCGACAGAAAAGCAGCTGGCTACCTTTAATCCACCTGCCGTATTTTAAGTGATTCTACCTGCTAGTCGGTTAATACAGGGAAAACTGATAGACAATGTTGTCTAAGTACGGAAATGATTTTTTTTGAATTTTGTGCGGGAATATTACAAAAAGAAATCTTAAAACGTTTAAAAACAAGTTTAGAAGTAACTATTTGAGTTCAAACATGATCCGAAATTGTTTTTTGGGCAAAAGAAGAAAAAAAATCCATAAAAAAACAACATTTCATGGGTAAGTCGTCTTGACGGATAGTTTTTGCTAAAACACGAGAAAGTTCAGTAGCGTCACGATAGATAGTTTTTTCTGCGACCGTGCGATTTTAGTTTCACACATTTTGATTCAGAAAGTGTCACTTCCCCGCACTTTTTTTTGCATTGCATGAAAATTAACAAAAAGTATTTGATTTTCTTAAAAATGATTTTTTTTTAAATGCTTACATACCGATTTTTATCCAGTTGTTTTTGTTTTTTCGAACCAAACTTTTGACATGTCACGGTCGAGTTTCATACATCTTGATGAATTGTTACACACACTGATCTATGTTTTTATAAATTTCGATAAATTTAATGTTTTTTGCAGACTTTACAGTAATTTTAAGTTAAATTTTGGTCTGTCATCGCGAAAGTATATATTTATTATTATATGACCACCGCGACCGGTCTACAGGCCGGTATCATATGTGTATGTCACTTAGGTTAATGAATAATTTTGTCCTACATGATATAAAAGAAGAATAGAAACCAACAAAAAATATGTGACACTTCGATTACCGATTTTCTTTGATTGCGATGGATTAGGGTGACCAGATTACGGTTTATTAGGGTGCCTAGAGTGCGGAAAAAAAGATTTTGAAAAATTTCCCTAAAAAAATTTGAAGACCAAACACTTACGCGCCGCCACTCAATTTTTATGGTCGCATACACTAATCCTAACTCGATTTCCGACGATTATGGACAATGGTTACCCCCTGGACATAAACCTAACAACTTTTACTATATTTATATATATGGGTTAGGTTGGGTTAGATTGGGTTAGGTTGGGTTAGGTTGGGTTAGGTTGGGTTAGGTTGGGTTGGGTTGGGTTGGGTTGGGTTAGGTTGGGTTAGGTTGGGTTAGGTTGGGTTAGGTTGGGTTAGGTTGGGTTAGGTTGGGTTAGGTTGGGTTAGGTTGGGTTAGGTTGGGTTAGGTTGGGTTAGGTTGGGTTAGGTTGGGTTAGGTTGGGTTAGGTTGGGTTAGGTTGGGTTAGGTTGGGTTAGGTTGGGTTAGGTTGGGTTAGGTTGGGTTAGGTTGGGTTAGGTTGGGTTAGGTTGGGTTAGGTTGGGTTAGGTTGGGTTAGGTTGGGTTAGGTTGGGTTAGGTTGGGTTGGGTTAGGTTGGGTTAGGTTGGGTTAGGTTGGGTTAGGTTGGGTTAGGTTGGGTTAGGTTGGGTTAGGTTGGGTTAGGTTGGGTTAGGTTAGGTTGGGTTAGGTTAGGTTGGGTTAGGTTGGGTTAGGTTGGGTTAGGTTGGGTTAGGTTGGGTTAGGTTGGGTTAGGTTGGGTTAGGTTGGGTTAGGTTGGGTTAGGTTGGGTTAGGTTGGGTTAGGTTGGGTTAGGTTGGGTTAGGTTGGGTTAGGTTGGGTTAGGTTGGGTTAGGTTGGGTTAGGTTGGGTTAGGTTGGGTTAGGTTGGGTTAGGTTGGGTTAGGTTATGTTAGGTTGGGTTAGGTTGGGTTAGGTTGGGTTAGGTTGGGTTAGGTTGGGTTAGGTTGGGTTAGGTTGGGTTAGGTTGGGTTAGGTTGGGTTAGGTTGGGTTAGGTTGGGTTAGGTTGGGTTGGGTTAGGTTGGTTGGGTTAGGTTGGGTTAGGGTGGGTTGGGTTAGGTTGGGTTAGGTTGGGTTAGGTTGGGTTAG